>PITA01000001.1:0-34734 GCA_004023965.1 Spilogale gracilis
GCAAATGCTGGGAGAGGCAGGGTTGGGCAGGGAAAGCCTCAGAGGAGTCCTGCACTGGGCAACACAGATCTGCCTTTAGAGACCCATTAAACTTAGTCATTGTCTAAGAGCTGCCTGAGGAGGAGAATTGTGCTGATACCAATGGCTGCTGGATGTCAGCTCCCTCCCCCCATTGCTGTAGAGCCCCCCCACCCCACCCCAAGATTTTCCATGAAGGGAGATCCAAGTGGTACACCTCCTTCCTTGGCTGCCAGAGAACTGGAAGTATTTTTAAAATCCTGGGGAAAGGGCTGAATGCTGGGCTAACCAGAACTTGTCACCTCTACTGGGCAGGTGGCAGTTAGCAAGAAGACGGCAATCAAAAGGTAATTTAAAAGAATCCTAATGTGTTCAGTCATTCTGTTAATCAGCATAATTTTTTAATCATCTGTGGTTTGCATGCCTTTTTGGAGGTTTTACTTGTCATTGTGTTTATGGGAAATTGACAGTTATTAATTATTTTTAAGCCTGAACCAGTCCTTATTAGAATTCAAATATAGTTCCCACTACTGGGTCCAATATTTATGTAATCATTTATCTTACAGTGAATTTTACTGTAAGTGTAATATTTACAAGAAGCAATTTGTCATTCTTGGGTTAAGTATAGAAACTTCGATATTTTCTGGATAAATGTGTCAAAATAACTAAGATTCAAGCAACAGAAGAGAACAGGCAGCTTATAATACAGCATTTTAGATTAGAGTTGGGAGGTTCACTATCCAGTTTGACTCCGTTATCGTTACTGTTTTTATAAATATGACTTTCCAATTATTAACCATCATTAGTATTAATGGCACTAATGCTGGTAATCTGTCTCACTAAGGATTTCAAAGTGCTGTATTTTTTATGCTAAATGAGTTTCAGGGCTCCAGCAGTGATTCCCACCCTGATTTGATACATCCCCAAGTCTCCAAACACAATTAATTTTAATTCATAGATGAATATGCCATTCAGCACTTTAGGTTACAGAATGGGGTGGCGGCCCCTCACAAATGATTTTTGGAATATTTCAATTCCCTACAGAGTCATATCTCTAATCTAATTGGCAATGCATCCCCTTTTCTTCCCCAGGGATAGCACTTCTTGTCATTTAAATGTTGTTCTCTGTATGTGTTCCCCAGGGCTGGGGAGCCCAGAATAGTGCATGCAAGAGGCACAGGGAGGCAGAGGTGGGACAAAGGTCCATGGCTGAGGCCCAGAGTTACAAAGGATCTGTTCTGCTTGTGCCCCGTGTCTCCTTCCTGTGACCTGCTCCTCGGTTCTTTCTAACATTACAGTCACGTCTCTCCACATTTCCCACTCATCCTTCTCTCCTATGCTCTAAGTATACCCAATTGATTTTCCCAGCTGGCTGTCTCTCTCGTGCTGCCCTGCCTTTGTTCCGGTGTTCACTTGAAGGCCAGCTCCCCTTGCTTGTCCAACGGCCCCACTCTGCCTTCAGGAGTCACATCAAGCATTGCCTAGTTTGTAAAGGACTTCTTAATCACTCTAACTGTGCTTTGCCTTCCTTGCCTTCTTTCCTTTGTGCTTTTCCTTTGTACAGATGTCCAATACTAGAATCAATCTGTTTCCATGCTAGCTTCTGTCATCTCCAATAAAAATGAGAGCAAGGACCATCTCTTTTGGGACAGGCAGTCCCAAGTTTTTGCTAACAAAACACTCAATGGATATTTGTCGAATGAATGAGGGAAAGCACCCTTGTTCCTCGTTCCCGTACACGGGCACATGGGGGGGCGTGGGGGCAGGGGGTGGCGAGCACCTGCAGGTTAGTGCCTGAGTGCCTGCTGTAGGATCTCTTATAGCCTGGCTGGTCCAGGTGCACCCAAGAGCAGCTACAGCTCGATCCTTGTTAGGATCTCATCTCAAGCACTGTCTGCTGTGCACCAAGTGAGCTTTCTCTCTACCTTCATTGAAATCTGGCTTTACCTTGGTGTTGTGGGTCTTCAGCGAGTTACCAGAAGAAAGTATCTCTGATAGAATAATTAAAATAACTATGATTTCATGTGTTACTCTAAGTGTAAACTGGTTAATGAGTCAATTCTGCATGTGTATTGAAAAAGAGAATGGGAAGCCAGCAAAACATAGAAATAAACTTCTAATGGTGGCATTTCATGAAATAGGAGAGGACAGATGGGATGATATTTCTGGACTAGCAGCTTCTGGATGCCCTTCACTTTGTACCACACAAGCCATTTCCTATTCCTGTACAGAAGGTTGGATCTGCTTGCTACAACACTCTCTAGCTCTCCTGAGAATAGTACTTCTATTTCTGTCTTTTATAAAAAGGTAGAGGCACCAGTGCTTCTGGTGGTCAGGGACCAGGAAAGAGCCTTCTTCATACAATGGCAAGAAAAAAAGCCAAGAACAGACAAAGAAGTCATCTTTTCTTTTCTTTTTTTTTCTACATCCAATAGACACCGTAGCAACGCTTCCCAATTCAGAGACAACCACACTCAATGGAAACAGATTTAAAATAATTGAATAATAGCTTACACTGATTAGGTATTTACCCAGTGCTATGCTAAGCCCTTTCTTTTATTCTTTACATCAACCATATAAAAAAGGGATTTTTAAAGACTTTATATATTTGAGAGAAGAGAGAAAGAGAGCAAACACATGAGGAGGGGGAAGGACAGAGAGAGAAGCAGACTCCCCACTCAGTGGGGAGCCTAAATCTGAGCTCCATCCCAGGGCCCCGGAATCATGACTCAAACCGAAGGCAGATGCTTAACTGACTGAGCCAACCAGGCGCCCCCAGGAAAAGGCAATTTTTATCCCCATTTTACACACAAGTTAAGTAACTTGAGCATGGACCCAAAGGCTGATAATTGCCTGAGTCAGCACTGGTGCCAGAAAGTTGTGACTCAAATCCTAAACACCCTTTCTGAAAGGTACCCTCTGGTATGAGGAAGGGGACACCTAATTAAACTTCCATGCCAATATACAGGCTAACACCACTTGCACTGTTATTATAATCCCATAGAAGGCAAGACATGTTCGTGGTATTTATTTTATTTCCTTTTATTTCATGAAGGTACGGATGACATCACAATTTATGAATCCGATTTTGACTTTAAACAATTTGTAGAGAGCATATATGTGCTTCACCATTATTTCTATTATCTTCTCTACAAACATTTATGAAATATCTCAAATATGCAAAGGACACTTTTGAAATATTTGGAGAGCTATTTTAAAGGATACTATATGGTCTCTGACTTCAAAGAGTTTACTATCTGAAAAGTAATATTAAGATCCCAATAACCTTCCAAAGCAACCTGTGTGCAAGCTGTGTCCAAATTGATATCAGAAACCTGGGAACTCACCCATTCACTCAGAGAGCAATCAGACCATTGGCTGTCAGAGACATAAAATAACTATTGTCTTCACCCTTTTACTTTCAAGCAATTGTTTCCTAAACACTATTATAGTCACTAAATCTGCACACTTCAGAAATTCCAGATCTTCACGAAATCTCATGAAAATGTGTGCTGACATTTTCCTTTAGACTTTCTTTTAAAGTATCACTTCTGCCCATCAAGGCAGAGTTCCTATAAGTATAGTATGTTTAAATTATTTCTCTTTCCTGAGAGGATATGGATTCCCAACAGCAGCAAAAATCTGACTGGTCTCTTTACTACTCTGGGCAAATATCCCACACATGTGTATGTTGAGAGTTTTAATGTCATTTGCTGAAATATATTTAACCAATGTCATTTGGTTCACACCAAGTTAATAATGGCTTCCCCAAGGCTATGATCAATTCAGTCAACTGGCAGTTTTGACTGATTTTTCTTTTGAATTGACCTAATTGGCTGCCTATTTGGGCATCCGCAGACACCTTTACACAAAGAGAAGGCAGGCTTCACGTTAACTTGCTAACTGAGGGTGAATCTTTTCTTCTGAGATCTGCCATGGACTTACTGAGTGACTGTTGGCAAGAGTTACAATCATGTTCCTCTCCCTCTTTCTCATTTTCAAAACGAGAATAAGAATATATAAAGCTCTGATGATGCTAAAATGGAAAAGCAAATAATCATTGCCTGTTTAAAGATACATGTATCATAGAGAAAGAAGGCTTTCTTCTATTCTTAAATGCCAGCCAAAGACAACATGAAGGTGGGGGGGAAACCCAATTAACAATCTAAGGAGATTAAAAAACAAAATCAGAAACAGAAACAAATTCCCTTTCAATTGTGCATTTGGGTCCTTTCAGGGAATTAATCATTAATAAATATTCAAATGCTCTTTTCTTTTTGCACTGCAGTGTATAGCACTACCTCTTTAAAAGTTCACAGGGATTAATTCTTTCAAAATAAACATCCTACTTAGCAAACTGTCTACGTTCCTTCGCTGACATACATGTACACCAGTCAAGTCAAAGCTCTGATCTCATTCAAAACTCAGTTTCCTCCAAATGTGTTTACCTGGCTCCTAATAAAAGATTTTCTATATACCATCTAAAATCCTGATGACAAAACAGAAAGACTCCTAAAAGGCTCACAAAGCCCAGCTCAGTTAGTGCGTCAGCTAATCTGGGTATATTTTTCTCTATGATTAACCAGTTCTTAATGACAACGTTGCTTATCTTACAACTGTGACATGAAGAGGGAGCTGTAGCTCTTCTGAGACACAGTTCTGCAAGAACCAGCTTATCCCCGCTCTCGGATCTCGTACTGTTTCTCTTTCTCCCTCTCTTGCGCTGTCCCTCATTCATTCACTCTTCCATCTTTTTGCCATTGTGCCAGCTCAATTTAGATGTATCTGCTCTGTATCTGTTCAAGTGGAGATAATCCATGCAAATCAGGAGCAGGGGCTTTCCATGCTTGGTTCACAGAGAGGACTCGGCTTGAGGAGGTCACTCGTTCACAGCCGCTCCTCCCATTATATTTTTCCCCTTATTGCAGAACTGCTGTATGTATACAGTGACTGAAAGGACTCAATTTACTGCAGCTGCCGCCTGGCTTTACTTACAACTTTTTTTTATAAAGGAACTTACCTCCATCTGTCTTTTCAAGGTAGGAAGTCTGATTCTTCTAAAGACCGTGTGTAATGCCTCCACTGTCTGCTCATTATCAAATGTCACTTGAATGCTTTATCTTGTTGCTGGCATTAGGCAAAAATGCTGGGATTCCAGGTGCCTCACGCTTTTGTTACTTAGCCAGAGAGGTACAATTGTTTAAGTGTCGGGTGTTGGAATGTTTATTTTCCCTGCAGCCAGCTTCAGTTTTACAATGTCAGAAAGATTATAGTGTCCACTTTCTAATCTAGAAATACAACCCTCTCTATCAAGTTTTTCCCTCTTAAAAAAAAAATAATAATCTCTTAGTATGTTTTAACTTCTCATGCATCCTGGCCAAGCATAGCCAAGGGTAAAATTCAATCGTGTTAATTTTGGTTTTTGTTTTTAACCCGGCACCTACCTGCAGCATTTTCTGTGAAAAAGAACTAACTGTTGAAATGTTTTAACCACAGCCAGAAAAGGATAGATTTTACTTCATTCTGCTGCAGAGCAAGAAGCTGAAGGCCTTATTGCTAACAGGCCTGTCAAATAGATTTATTCTTCACAATTTACAAATTGTTACGAGGCTATGCAGAAGTATTATAATTAGCCAGGATTCAGTTCCTCTGATTGTACATGCGCTTATTTATTGTTTTGAGATTGAAATTAGATTATAAAAAAGTTTAATGTCGCAGGGCTAACAAAAAAGCTTATGTTTGTACAACATTGTTTGATGTCATTTTTTTAAGGCTGATTTCAATAGCCAAGTGGTTGCGTTTAGATTAAAAAGGCACCTGAGAGGCTAACAGATTTGACGATATCCGTGCTGATTTATGAAGTCAATTTCTGGGCTTACATGACTTCATATGTGTTTCCTTGAAGTTACTTGTAATAATATTTTAATCATTCCTCAGTCATGTCAATTGTAAAACATACTAAATGCCATAAAATCATAGACTCCAAAATCTCTTTTTGATTAGTACAAATATAATTATAACATTCCAGTTATAATTTAGTTTTCAATAAATGTAACATGTCTTTGAAAGCACTCCCTCTTAATATAATTTTACATTTATTACCTTATTTTCCTAAGAAGATTTGACATGTAGCTATGACAAGACAATTTAATCTCTTGTGTAGTATGGAATTGAACATAAACAGTAAACAAAGTTGACAGTCTTGAAAAGAAGAAAAAATGGTCCTCTGGTATACTGAATAGTTCTGATGACATAAATCTTCGATTTCATCTTCCAGGTAGATACTTGCAGTTAGTGGAGTTCAAGGGAAAAAATTTATTATCCACATAAAATATCTCAGTGCCAAAAATGTGCAGTTCTTTTTCTTTTTGATACAGACTCTTCTACTGAAGAAAAAAAATGCACTCTGATTTTTGAGTACAGTACAAGGCATGAAGCCCTGTCATTGTTAGCATAAAGAAGACATCTATACAAGTATTACTGTGCAGAGGGCAATCTTTCTGTCTCTGGCATTTGTTAGGTTACTGTACATAGAATTTAACAGATGAATATGTTCTGCTTTGTGGCATTTTAGTGATCCTATTGGTATGCAGGCTACTCTGCTAGGATAGCAACAGAAAAAAAAGGGGGGGATATATGTTTTATAGCAATGGTAATAAAAGCCTTACGCAGTGAGAAGAAGAATCTGACTTATTTTCAGTGCAGTAATTAGAATTCCTTTAAAACTCATTGAAATACCGAGTGGTAAAGTAAACTGAGGCTTCTCCAGGAAGGGCTAATTGAATGTATCTATTCGAATCATGTAGTTGCCCATGAATATCTTCTTCCCAGACACTGTCACTGGAGGATTCCATTCACATCTTCAGGATTACAGGGAAAGAAATGGATGCCTCACTAATGGTAGAGGGTGATTCTTTCATATTTAAAGCGAGTTTGAGAAGAGCACCTGACACAGGAAAGCCTGTACAGATGGAAAGGTGTGTGAGATTGCCTGGTTGTGTGAACTTGAGAGTAGTGCAAAACCAAAGGATGTCCCTTCAGAACAAAGGAACGCCAGCAATACTCTGTCAGCAGTCAAGCTGAGCAGAGATAGAAAAAGTGGCCAGGGAGATCTGGGGAGAGAGAGAATGCAAACAACGAGACATTCTCTTTTCAACCAAATTACCAGTATTTGATAGGTATGACGGCATTCCCCGGTGGAATTTCAATCCTCATTTCCCAGCTATTTCAAAATCACATCTTTTATAGACTTTCGCATTTGTTTGTAAAGCTCCTAGGAAACTCTCCAAAGACCTAATAACTTGTATGCCTTAAATTAGGTTTTACTGTGCATCCTAAATAAAAAGGTCACAGCCTTTAACTCCCATGGGTTTTTCGCGCTTTGTCTGTAAACTTGCCATTCCTCTAGTAACTCATTCAAGCAACTGTTCAAGATAAGTTACATTTTATTCAATTTTAGTGTGCCTTGCAGCAGAATCTGTAGAACTGGTCAATCTTGTAGCTGTATATAATACATGGTGTTATTCCCACCTGGCTCTTTTCTGCCAGTTTTACTAAGTGCAGTTAAAACGATAAATTATCATCTTAAAGGGATGCTAAGGAGGGTGTTAATAAGTTCTCTGTAACTTTGAGGGTGTTCTGTGGTGCCCGGGAGGCTTGCGCCCCTGCTTGAGGAGAAATGACATGCTTCATCAGCAGACATTCAATGTCTGTATCAGCGACAGACATGCAAAATTCCTCAGGAAGGACTTATGTGCCACATGTATTTTCTCAATCTTGAAACATTGCTGTGTGTGGATTGATCATACTATCAGGTGAACACGCAGCAGATACTAATTGCTTTGTGTGTATTCATTTAATCAGCACGACCCTGTGAGGTGGACAGGACCATCATCCTCGCTTCACAGATCAAGACATGGAGGTATAGGGAGCTTCGGTGCTATAGCCAAAGCGACACAGTTGTAGCAGAACTGGGATTTGAACCCATTTATTCAGACACTGGCTTCAGAACGTCACACACCAATGTCTCTCGGGCTAATTAGCTCAGATAACTAAGTGTACGAGGATATCCCATCACCCCCAATTGCAGATTGTTTCTATGATTCTACTATCTGATTCCAATTTTTCAGTTCTCGCCAGAGTTCTTTATGTCTGTCTATATTACCATTACAGCAGAGGGTTTTTTTGTGTTTTTTTTTAAGTTGTTTCATTTAGTGCATGCCAAGAACATTACAGAACATTTATTTTTTACCTCAAGGAGTTAAGAACTAAATCAGATCTGTAATTGATTGACTTGTCTACTGACAGCCTTTAAAGCATTGTCCCCTCCCAACCTTTATTTTTCATTTTATTATTTTTTTTTCTGTCTAAAGAATAAGATTGACATCTCTTTATATGTTTGGAATTTTTCAGTAGTGTAAAGTGCTTGGTAATGATGGAAATTAACCTGAGGTTTTATCTAACTACCTTTCCTTGAAACTCCATTGACGTTTTGGAAACAATTAAAATTTTCATGCAAACAACTGTTCCCATCAGAAAATATATAGTCTTCCATCTTGTCATATCACCCTTCAGAATCTCCTAGGTAGTGAAAAGAAAGTCCTTTTCCTTGCCTTTCTTTCTATTGGGTATATCTGAATGAAATTTCCCAAGTTGAAATATACCAACGCGTTAAAAAAGCTGATAAAGAAAACAAATGGAGTGAAAATACATCTTTAAATGGTCGGACTCTGAAACACTGAAATAGTTATCTGTCCTTGTGCTAGAAGGTGTTACCTCCTCAAGGAGAAATAAGCAAGGACAGGTCTATACAGAGAAGCATTCATGGCTTTACTTCTGTCTGTTTACTTGGGATAGCTTGAACTGTCTCCCACTGCTTTTCTATACAATGTGAGAAGATAAACTATTATACATCTAACTCATAGAAATCTGATTCAAAGACTGTGTTCATTTGACTTCTGAATATCCAATATGTAATGTAAACAAAAATCTGACAGCACCAACACATAATCAAGAGGCAGAAATGTGGGGAACATGGGTCACTAGCAATTGAGCGAGCTACACATTTCTCGAGTAACGAGTGAAAAACAATTTTGATGCCATTCTGTGATACCAGCATTCTTTTTAGATCTTATTTGAAGTATCAGGCAGATGGACTGCCCTATATATCCAGAACCCCTATCTGCGGGCAGGCAGAAAGCCTGAGAACCTATCTTTAAAGTTATTTTAATATATCACTTTTGCCCGGATTAGCTAAGTATCTGCCATTGGTACAGGAAAGGTTGGGAATTAATTTAAATTTGAGCTTGCCCTTCCATCATCTCTTGCTGAGTGAGTTCCTTAGCCTGTGAGACATTCCTTTCAGGTTTGATTTCTCCATTACTTGGTGGATATTCCTACTTTGAAAGAAAAAGAGGGGGCAGGGGAACAGGGCATGGTGGTTATGAGCTGTGTGTTAACATACACAGTCAAGGGAGTTAAAACTGACTTAAAACCATGTGTCTCTGTTGCTAAATTCTGCAGCTGCTACTTGAATTTCCTATCTAAAAAGATGTCCATTTCCTGAAATTAAAAGTAAAATCAAAAGATTTCTCTCACTGTGGAAAGTTTGTGATATGAGCAAAAAATATTCAGATAAATTAATTCTCAAATGTATTAGCACTGGCTGGACAGTTAACAACACATCCGAGCTCAAAAAAAAGATCCACTGATTGGAAAGCAAAGCCAACACTTATACAGAGCCTTACACCAGGATTGGAAGGTCTCTTTGTTTCCAGCTGTTGTGAAATATGTAACTTTCCCATCAATCCTCTTTCAAAAATATTAAATAAGTGCCCTTCCCACCGTCACTGAGACCTCTTCCTTGTCTGTTCACTGAGCCTACAGTTTACATTCCAGAAGTCAGTCTCTTACTGTGTTCTTTTCTCCTATTTCCCTGGTTGTTTTACGGGTCGTAGTCTGATGTATCCCCAGTAGCTTTTAAACTACATAAGGGTAAAAACCATCCTTATTCTGTGTCCTTCACAGAACTTGGCCCAGTGTGAAGGTCAGAGATGGGTCTTGATTAATATTTGAATGATTGATGGAATTTTCAAAAAAATCTAGTTAGCTTAGGTTATATATATATTTTTAAATTTGTTTCAAGGGCAAAGTGAGGAACATCTATCCATTCAAAATATTTCTTAAGACCTAGCTAGATTGTAGACACTGGACCTGTGCTCTGATAGCACATAACAGTTTACGGTTCAGTTTTTAAAAATAGCAATAGAAAAAGAGAGGTAGTAGTGTCTTTGAGGTAGTAGTGTCTATATGATAAATGCTACATATATGTGCCATATATATATATGACTTCTCATCTTAGAACTTAAAAATTCTGGCAACCAGCAGGAGAACTAAGATGGAAGGTGAGAGCAGGGGAACAAAAAAGACAAAGAGCAACGGGGTAGAAGATGGTGGAGGAATGGGGAAGAGAGACATGTCTTGAGGGATGAAGAGGGAAGAGTTGAGAAGATTTTAAAGAATGCAGACAGACCTTGGCTTTTCTTATGAACTACAGTTTACAGCTTTTAAATTCCCATCATTAATTCTCCATACACAAGGAGAAGAGAAATCGTAATTAATCTCAAAGAGAAATTATTCTTTGGCCTGAAGATTTGGCTCCCTGGGAACAGATATACTAAGCAGGGTTGGGGTCCTACATAAGGATGAAAGCAAAGAGGATATAAGGTGGCTTTTAAAGCAAACTCTAAAATCGTTAGTCTAACAAGAGATCCCACACAGGGAGCTTATAGCCATAAATCAAATTCTAAAAGGAATTTGGCAAGTCCCGTCTTCCTCAGGCAGACATCCACACCTGAGCGGGGTAGATAGAGATGGAGCGTGTTGGAGCAGGCTACTTCAAAGGTGTGACTGCCAGCCAGCGTGCTCCTGGAAAGGCTGGGATGGGTGACATGAGACGTAAGGTTTAGAACACATGAATGGTCAGTGCTGGGAGAAGAGAAACAGGAGAAGCAGTTTGGGGAGTCACCAACCTGGGGCAAAAGCAGGAGTCCCCATTGATCCCCTTCTGAGTCCCAGAATCCAGGGCAACAAAAAGCTCCCAGTTCCTCAGAAGATGAGCTATGAAGGCTCTAACCACATGGCCGCCCCTCCTCACTGGGGAGGGGTGAGGCTGGCCTCAGGCTACGGGCACTTGGTGGTCTCAGTACTCAGTCATTTCATGTTTCCACTCTCAGCCATGGAGATGGTAAAGACTGTTTTTGAGATCCTTCCACTGAGCCAGTAAAAAGCCATTACATCTGGGCTACCGGGAATCTGTTGCCTCGGGGAGGGCCAGAGCAGCCTACAGGAGACTATAGACTATAGACTATATTGTGATTATTGAAAGAAATAGAGGACCGTGGTTTAAACCAACATCTTTCTTGGAAAACAACAATCAAAAGCATTTAAAATCACATCAACTGAATTTGCAGAGGAAACATAATGAAACAGAAAGAGCACCAGCATCAGACAGACAGACCTGGGTTGGGATCCCAGTTTTTGGCAACAGCATTTCATTCTCTGAGTTACAGCTTCCCCATCTGTAAACCAGAAATAAAAATATGCACTTCTCTGTTTCCTAGAAGAACTAGTATCTGCTATAGGCCCCCAAGCAATGCTGAGCTTCTAAAAGACACCCCACAATATATCTCCATATTCATTTTGTTTTCTGTCCAAAATCAAACTTACATGACCCTGAACCTCTCTCACAGACATAAGTATTTTGATATTTGATGGCTTAATTTTAATTTGTAGCTAAGAAAAAAAAAAGAGATTCATGGGACAACAAAGCACTGATCCTAACTGTTACTAAACTAGTATCTGAAGATAGTGATACTTAAAATTCTTAGGTCTTCTCAGATGGCAGTGAGGCCAGTCACACCCACAAATAGCAAATGCTTCAAGAGAGATGTTTCTCATGCTGCGGATTATATTTATAATTTTTATTTGAATTACTATTTTCACCTACCTCTGCTTCTCAGGTCCTGACTGAATATATCCTTAAGGCCCAATGCCTAATGCTCAGTGTGTGTTAATTTTCACAGTTTTTGAAATGGCCTGCCTATGAGTACTCCCAGGCACTCGGATAATGGGCTCAAGCTACAAAGTTTGCAGAATTCCTTGTGAGTAGACTCTGTGCAGACCAGTCTGAGTTTCCAGTACCCACGCTCAAAAGCCAGATTGAGAACTTTGGGAAGGATTGGCCATGAAATAGTCAAATCTAAAATTCTTCCTAAGAGCATTCATATTTTTAGCTTCTGCTGTGTGGGAGAGGAGCATGGGGCCCACATCAGAAAGCAAGAAGCATCGGGACATGAGAAAATCAGGAGGGCATTTCACAGCTTTGTAGGATTTTTTCTGATTTCTTTGGAAACTATGTAAATGAGTTCCTTAAACACAGGCTGTCATTGATTTTTCCCGATGTTCATTGATCCCCTCATCATTGCTTCATGTATGTGTTCTCCCAAAACATCTAGTATCGATATTTCTCTCCCTCAACTCTGTCCCCGATCCATTATAAGTATATCATTAAAACCTGCTTAATTTCCTATGAAAAATTATATTAAGTGCACTTTTAGTGTAATTATGTCAATAGTAGGAGATAAACATGTATTAGGCAGTGCAAATGCTGATTATCTGTCAGCGTAAATCTGTTTATTTGAGATACAGCAATCCGACCACCCCCTGGTGTTAATCGGGAAAGCACATGCTCGTTCCAGGTACGTGTGCTGTGGCGCGGTCTGACAGCAGAATGCTGTCAATGGCCTCCTGCTGTGGCATAATCTTTATCGTATATAAATCCATATACATGGGGCCCTAAGTAATAAAATACAGATGTGTGATCACGTGTTTTAGACATATGTGATATGCTTACATTTGGGCATTTTTGTACGGGTAGAAAACAAAGTTGACAAGCTCGAGAAAGGGAAGGAGCATGGCCAGGATTAACTTGCATTTTCATTTGTGGCCAGGGCAGGGTTTGCCCTCCATAATGGCAGCTCAGAACCATTTGTATTAATCCCCAGCAAAAGGAAAGAGCCGGTGCAAAGAAGGGGAATCAAGGAAGGTCGGTCTGGTAGAGGGTGTCGATCAGATTCTCAATGCAAACGTGCATCTTTGATTCTTTCAACTTTTTTCTTTGAGGTAGTAGTGTCTAAATATATCCTAGAGACACTACTGCCTGCCGGCTGCGATTGGGCACCAAGTTTTCCTTTAAGGAGATAAAACAGTATGGGAAGGCAACACGCCACACTTACCATGGCTCAATTCCACCAGGTTTTTGTGCAGCGAAAAATGAATTGAGATGAAAATAGATGGGATATTCAGGCACAGTGTGCCAGCCTCTCTGGAAAATAATTTTGTCTGACTTTATTACATTGTGATCATTTCCTGAATGCCATAAAATGCTGAGTAGAATAATAAAAATTGATATGTATATTGACATTTTAGTTTTCTAAATAGAAGCTGAGAAAATATAAACAACATTTGGTCTTTGCAACTCTTCTGACCAATCATTCATATGCTGACTAATTCACTTACTCTCAAATACCTCATTCTGCCTTAATATACATGTCTTCTGAAATAATTTCTCCCCACTAGATTATGCACATCTTCAGTTTGATTCAGAATTTACATGTGTAGTTTGCATATTTTTGCATCAGAGTGTCTGCTTTAAATTAGATAAAGGTCACTGTCATTCATAATCAAGAAGAAGGTGGATTAAAGGTCACAATTCAATAAAAAAATCTGATTAGATGTAGAGGTTTGTTCATGTGATTCAATATCATTGGATAAGTGGAGATCATGAGTCAACAAATTAACCCCAAGATAATGGGTGGCTTGCTTCACTGTGATCAAAAATATTCACAGACATTTTTTTCCCCAATGTCTAACTTGTTTGTCTCTGTGTAGCAGTGACAGTTACTTCTGTTACTACTCTTACCATTAGGTGTCTTTTATAATGTCACTTGGTTTTAGGAGTGGCATAAATGACAATTTTATCTCCAAAATATAGTAGAAAGTGATAATGAATTAATAATAGATGTGGATTAGGAAGTCCCTGAGGACCTATGGTTACTTCTACCATTTTTTCCCCCGAGGTAGCTCCTAGTTCCTCCACTCTTTTGAAAAGATGGAGCTGTCACAGCACATTTCTTCCCTTAACATAACTACTTTATACCTCTTGCAGACACTTAAGGGCCTCTATAAACCTTTTTAAATCTTGACATCTACTCGGTGTTTCTGTCTGTGATTAGAAGGGATATATATAAAATAAATGTAGCCAAGTGGCAGACAATTAGGCTTTGTCTATTGGTTGATCTTTTTTAAGGTAGTTTGACAATGACTTGAATAAAAGAAAAGCAGTTGAAAACAAACAAATGCTAAGTTGAGGGATAGCATCCTTGTTTGGTCCATACATCAATGTTTCATGTAATAGAACTTACTATCAAAAAAGAAAGAGTCTGACTTGCTCATCTTAAAATATTTCTTTTCCTTTTTGCATGTGCTCTAGACTTAAGGGGAAATCTTATTCCTCTCCACCACCCGCTGAATTATTTGTCTACTCTCTTTGATATATTGGCACCTTAACAGATTATCCAAAAAAATATAAAAGAAAAAAAAAAGAAGGACAAAAGAGAAGAAAGATAGACAAGAAGGCACCACCTTTTTAAAGAACATTGTTTATTTTTCCAAAGAAAATCAAACATTTTTATAAGAACTATAAAGGTTAAATGGCTTAAGCAGATTATAATTAGTTAATTTTGTTAAACATATATTGGATCAATTTTACATTATTTTAATTACCTTTTGGAATAAATGGTTTGGTGAACAAATTCACTTGATGTTCAGGATCAAACAAAATTACCTTTCCTCTGGGTAGGCTTAAGTTTCACAAAATGATTTGGAAATGACCTCCTTTGCTTTCATCTAAAAATATCTTTGGATTTAGAAAATGATTAAAGTTGGATATATTGTGTTTTAAGCCAATCATATTTTATCATTTTCATGGCTTGTTCTCTCTTTAAAGAGGAGTGTAATCAAACTTCACTACACAGATGTTCCCCCTTTAAGGAGACTCTTGTAATTCATGCAGTATCATGGTATTTATAAGGTTGATTCAAACCTTATTTCTGCCAGAAGACTTATAATGTATTCTGGTAAGTTTATGAAGTTGTGTTTTGTTTGTTTGTTTTTTGATGAGATATAAGAATGGAAGCTAGACAGTCATTAGATATCATGGCCAACTCAGAAATGTTCTGTGATGTATGTGTGAGTATATACAGACCTACACTCATACCTGCAAATAGTCAATCCCTAGATTGTAAATACTGGGTCCCAGATTGTTGAGTAGTAAGTAAGAAAACCACATAACTCTCTCACCTACCTCAATTGAGGGCATCTAGAGAGCAAATCAGGAGAATGCAAGTAAGTTTTGCCCTCCCCGTCCCCCCCTTTTTTTTTTTTTTTTTTTTTTTTTTTGGTCTATGTGGAATTAGAAAGATAGCTATCTCTCTTTTTGCTTACAGAAGGAGTTCTCAGTGAGGAGTGATTTACTTCCCAGGGGACATTTGATACTATCTGGAGACATTTTTTGTTTGGGTCGTGGGGGAGAGGTGGATTTGGTCTTACTAATGTAGCTGGCAGAAGTCATGCATGCTAAGTACATGAAAGAGTTTTCTATACAAAGGATTATCCTGCCTCAAATGTCAATAACCCTGAGGATAAAAAACCTCCCTTGTAAGAAAAAGGCCAATGTTTCTTCCTTATGTGTCCTAACTCTACAGCATCTCTTTTCCCATAGCCCAATGCTCCATGATCCTGAGCTGCACCTGGGTAACCCCTCTTCATCCTTCAGAACCCTAAGGGTGGTCATCACTGCATTCTGAAAAGCTCTGCTGGTTTGCCATCTGATTATGATTACTCGCCTTTGTGTGATCACAGGATTATATCCCTCTAAACCTGATTGATTTGCTTTTCTGTACTCCATCCTAGACCAAAAATTTCCTGAAAATTGTACCTTTTATTGCTAACAACTAATATGGTTTGTGGGATATTACTGTCCTATTAAGTCTTGGCATTGAATGAAATCAAGCTCATCTCTAGAAACAATACCATACAGGGTGTTTGGGTTTAGCTTAAATATCACTTAAGATACTACCTCAGGTTTTGTGGATTAAACATAAAAATGTAGCTGCTGGCTAAAAGGATAACTTTAAAAAAATATTTGAAATACAATCATTTGTAAGTAGGGGGTCCTGCCTGCACATTTACTTATATCTATACAGTTGGATATGTTGGATTTTTTTTAAAGATTTTATTTGTTTATTTGACAGAGAGATAGAGAGTACAAGAGGGCAGAGCAGCAGGCAGAGCTGAGCAGGGAGCCTGACACAGGGCTTGATCCCAGGACCCTGGGATCATGACCTGAGCCAAAGGCAGCCACCTAACTGACTGAGCCACCCAGAGCCCATAGCTGGATGTTTTTTAAAACACAATCATGTATGTATGAAACATGGCATCATTGCGTGTACATACATTTCAATAAGGTATACATTTTAGTGAAGACACTCAACTATACTATCATATATATACACATATATAAATGTAGCTTACTTCTACTTCACTTGAATAAATTCTCCAAGCTCTAATGACTATTTATGCTTAATATGCTAAATATTATAAATAAAGTAGGGAAGAGCACTGTCCACCTCTAAAGAACATGGATGCCTTTAAATCACTCTTTTCTCTCTGTTCTGTGTTTTCTTCATCTGTCTTCGGTTGTGAATGTGGACAATAAAACAGTATCAAATTACAAAGATACATCTTTACTATTGAATATTCATTGTTTGGTTAACTTTCTGATTATTATTAATCGATGAGAACCAGAACTATCTTTACATCAATTGTTACATCTCCCAAAAATAGTATTGATAACTCTGCATTTGGCAACACTGTGCCCTTTTATTATTCCTCAAAGAGAAAGAGTGAAGTCAAAATCTGGCAAGTCTTTGATTGATAAATGTCGGTGCAAGCAGCTAATTTGGATAAATAAAAAACTCACTTCCCTAGAGCTTAGAGATCAAGAGCACAGCTTCAGATCCAGGAAGATTTATATTCCATTTCTGGCTCTGACCTGCAGAAGCTTAAGACCTTAAGCAAGTTGTTTAACTCCCTAAACCTCATGTTCATCTGTAAAATGGGAACAATGCTGATATCTACTAATACCTAACATAGTTGTTGTATAGATAAATGAAATGCTATGAAAAAAAGAATCGGTATGTGCCTCTAGACACAGTAAGTTAGTGCGATCAATGATATCTATTACTAACATAGTAACCATACTGGTAATAATAGCAGTGGTAGGGCACTACAAATCCAGGCTTTCTTTTGTAGTCTGGGAAATATATATAATATCACTTCTGTAACTTAAAATTAGATTTATATTAGAAAGAAATTACAAAAGAAATATTTTTAAATAATTTATTTTATTTTTTCAGTGTTCCAAGTTTCATTGTTTATGCTCCACACCCAGGGCTCCATGTAATTCGTGCCCTCAGTAGCCACCACCAGGCTCACCCATCCTCCAACCCCTCCCTTCAAAACCCTCAGCTTGTTTCTCAGAGTTAACAGTCTCTCATGCTTCATCTCCCTCTCTGATTTACCCCAGTTCACATTTCCTTTCCTTCTCTTAATGTCCTCCATATTATTCCTTATGCTCCACAAGTGAAACTATATGATAATTGACTTTCTGCTTGGTTTATTTTACTCAGCATAATGTCCTCCAGTACCAACCACGTTGATAGAAAAGTTGGGTATTTATCCTTTTTGATGGAGGCATAATATTCCATTGTATACAAGGACCATATCTTCTTTATCCAGTCTTCTGTTGAAGGGCATCTTGGCTCTTTCCACAGTTTGTTATGGCCCTTCTTTTCACTACGTCTGTATCTTTGGGGTAAATACCCAATTGCAGGGTCATAGGATAGCTCTATTTTTAATTTTTTGAGGAATCTCCACAGTGTTTTCCAAAGTGGCTGCACCAACTTGCGTTCCCACCAACAGCGTAAGAGGTTCCCCTTTCTCCACATTCTCTCCAACACTCGTAGGTTTCTGTTCTGTTACTTTTGGCTGTTCTAACTGGTGAAGGTGGCATCTCAATGTGGTTTTAATTTGAATTTCCCTAATGACTAATGATGATGAACATTTTTTCATGTGTCTGTTAGCCATTTGTATGTCTTCTATGGAGAAGTGTCTGTTAATGTCTTCTGTCCATTTTTTGATGTGATCATCTCTTTGGGGAGTGTTGAGTTTGAGGAGTTCTTTATAGATCTTGGATATCAGCCCTTTGTCTGTAGTGTCATTTGTAATATCTTCTCTCATTCTGTGGATTGCCTCTTTGTTTTGTTGATTGTTTCCTTTGCTGTGCACAAGCTTTTCATTTTGATGAAGTCCCAAAAGTTCATTTTTGCTTTTGTTTCCTTTGTCTTAGAGACGTATCCTGAAAGAAGTTGCTGTGGCCAATGTCCAAGAGGTTACTGCTTATGTTCTTCTCTAGGATTTTGACAGATTCCTGCCTCACATTGAGGTCTTTCATCCATTTTGAGTTTATGTTTGTGTGTGGTGTAAGAGAATAGTTGAGTTTTATTCTTCTATACCTAACTGTCCAATTTTCCCAGCACCAATTATTAAAGAGTCTGTCTTTTACACTGGATATTTTTTCCTGCTTTGTCGAAGAGTATTTGACCATAGAGTTGAGAGTCCATATATGGACTCCCTACTCTGTTCCATTGGTCTATGTGTCTGTTTTTGTGCCAGTACCATGCTGTACAAAAGAAATACTTAATGTTTTATTTTTACTGCAGTCATAATAACCAACAACATTCATTCTCTGATGCTGTCTGCTTTCTCCTACTTCCAGCTTTGTGTTGCATGGAACATTCATTTTATCCATATCAGCTTTAAGATTTTGTTTGTAAGTTTATTTGAAAGAATTTTTAAGAGCAAGTTTCAGACTTACACTTGTCTAGTAAACCCAATGGCATTTTGTGCTACATCCCCATGTCTTGACATGACTCACTGGAACAACATAATTGTAAATACAAAACCATATTTGGGTTTTTTTCTGTTTTTAATGAGGAGCATCATAGTTAAGAGAGGTTGTGAAATATGTAAGTTTCCTGTTAAAGAAGGAGAATTCCATCGATTTCTCATCCTCTGATCCTAAGAGGCCAGTGTCTGAGAATAGCATTTCTAGAAGGTTGATTGATCATAGAGATGGAGCTCAACAGATGCATTTGAATGGAACTGGAATAATGAACATTTCTTTTTTTTCTTTTTTTTTAAAGATTTTATTTATTTGACAGAGAGAAACAAAGCCAGAGAGGGAACACAAGCAGGCAGAGTGAGAGAGGGAGAAGCAGACCCCCCTGCCGAGCAGGGAGCCCAATGTGGGACTCGATCCCAGGTCTCCGGGATCATGACCTGAGCCGAAGGCAGTTGCTTAACCAACTGAGCCACCCAGGTGCCCCGGAATAATGAACACTTCTAGGGACTAATTCTGTTGAGGTTAGATAATCATGAGTCCAATGATCACAAGTTTTTGTTCCATTCAATAATTTTATTTCTTGGAATAAGGCAATAATAAAAGAGGACAATAAGACCCATATGCCATTTTGTCTTCTAAGTCAAATTTTTCTTGGAATTATTCTTTGAATCTTTTTTTTTTAAATTTTATTCATTTATTTGATAGAGAGAAACATGGCAAGAGAGCAAACACAACAGAGGGAGTGAGAGAGGGAGAAGGAGGCTTCCCGATGAGCGGGAACCCTGATTTGGGATTCAATCTTGGGACTCCGGGATCATGACCTGAGCTGAAGGCAGACGCTTAATGACTGAACCAACCAGGCACCCCTTGAATCTTCATGTTAACACATATACCTGAACTTCTTCATAATATGCAGTTATGATTACATGTTAACAATTTTTTTGTTTTTAATTAATTTTAAAATAATTGAGACATAACATTTCAAAATTTGAGAAAAAAGGCTTTTGACTATGTACTTAGATGAACTATTATTCTTTTATTAATGTATTTTAAAAAGCAATTGCTAAGGGTGCTTGGGTGGCTCAGAGTGTTAAGCCTCTGCTTTGGACTCAGGTCATGATCTCAGAGTCCTAGGATCAAGCCCCACATCAGGCCCTCTACTCAGTGGGGAACCTGCTTCCCCCTCTTTCTCTGCCTGCCTCTCTGCCTATTTGTGATCTCTGTGTGTCGAATAAATAAATAAAATCTTTTTTTAAAAAAAAGCAAATGCTATTTTAAAAAAACTTAAAATAAATTTATTGAAGTAATATGAATTATATTACATATGTCCGTGATACACATTACATAATTTTACATACATAAATTGCATATGTAATTTAATATATTTTATATATAAAATATTTTATTTATATTTACTAATATATATAATAAGACATATAATGGGATCCTTGACCCTTACCTGGGATAAGAAAGGGCTAAAACACAGAGATTTATCTTTGTCCCTTGCCTTTGTTACACTGAATGTGAACAAAGAAACTACGCTTATCCAGATTACACATGAGACCAACCTGAAAAGGATAATCAGTACCCTATGTGACAATAAACAATGAGTATAACTTAATGCAAGATAAATGATAATTCTGAAAATCAGTTAAAAACATTAAATACACAATTTAAAATAAAACTCTCTAGCAAGGAACATTAGTTAGGGAGAAAAAGATATATGGGTTTTAGTTAATCATCAGCTTAATATGCACCAAGTGAGATCCAGCTGCTAAAAAAAAACATATCACCACCTTAGGCTAAACAAATAGACATTGTAAGAAGACCAATGGAAAGAATAGTACCATTAGATTCTCTAATTATTAGTTCACATCTAACATACCACAATTAGTCCTCCATATTTAAAGGAAAAAAATTGGAAAACACAATGTGTCAAAAAAATGTGTTCAAGTTGGAAAGGAATTTAAAAATTGTCAGGTGAGAAATAGCAAAGGTATTTGGCCCAGAAAAGACAAGACTAAGGGAAATGTAAGAAATAATTGATATAGATATCTCTTTTTTAAAAAAATATTTTATTTATTTGACAGATCACAAGTAGGCAGAGAAGCAGGCGGAGAGAGAGGAGGAAGCAGGCTCCCTGCTGAGCAGAGAGCCTGATGCGGGCCTCGATCCCAGGACCCTGAGATCATGACCTGAGCTGAAGGCAGAGGCTTAACCCACTGAGCCACCCAGGTGCCCAATATAGATAGCTTTTAACAAATATTTATTGACACCCTGTTACAAACACTGTGCTTAAGTGTGAGGTAAAAAGAGAAAATAAAAAGAAACTGATCTTTTATCCCCTAGTTAATGGACTTTAAAGTCAAGAAGAGGCAACAAGACTTTAAATAATCACATAAATGAACATTAGATAACAACTAGTGATAAGAAAAGAAAAGAAAAGCTACAACGAAAAAATAAATAAGCTGATCTAATCGGGACGGAGCATACTGTCAAGGAAGCCTCTCTGAAGAAGTGACATTTAAATCAAATAGATAAAGGTGGGGGAGGAGGGAGGGCAGGCTTGGTCCCAAGCAATGATAATGGCCATGAAAAGTCTCATAATCAGAGCCCCTAAGGAGGAAAAGAGCTTAGCAAAGTAGAGGAATGGAAGGAAGAGAGGGTGATTAGAGCATATTAATGAATAAGGAAAAATGGTGTGAGAAGAAAGAGGGGCCAGATTGTTGTAGACCTTTGGAGACACATTAAGTCTTCTATTCTGAGTGTCATGAGTAGCTGTGGAGGCATTTAAGCACAGGGTAAGGTAAGGAGATTTGCCTTTCACAAAAATCAATCTGGCTTTGTGTGGGTAATGTACTGGAAAGGGGCTAAAGGTGGTGAAGGATCTACTTCAGAGGCTATTGTGGTAGAAGAGACAAGCAAGAAAGCTCGTTTGACCTACACTGGAAAAGAAGATTGAGTACCAAAGATTCAAACACATTTTGGAGGTAACATCAAGTGAATCTGTTGATGGATTGAGTGTGGGTGTGGAGAACAAAATATGGTACTGAGTAAGACCCCTATTTTCTGATACATATAAGGAGATTAATTATGAGAAGTAGAGAAACTTTAAAGCAGAAGCTCAAATTCCTTGGCTTGGCCAAAATACATTTGAGAAGCAGGATCAGTTGTTTCAACAACAGGGGCTCTTGGGTGGCTCAGTCAGATGCTTATCTGACTCTTGATTTTGGCTCAGGTCATGATCTATCATGGTCATGAGATTGAGCCTCCCTGGGGCTCCATGCTCAGTAAGGAGTCTGCTTAAGATTTTCTCTCAATCTCCCTCTGCTGCCCACCCCCTCTGCTGGCCCTTTCTCTCTCAAATAAGTAAATAAATATCTTAAACACTATAAAGTTTTCATATTATTTGGGTGAATATCTGGCGAATTGTCAGGCAGAATAGAGGGCAGAATCATTTCGTCTTCTTCACAAAAACAGATCTACAACCACAATGTCAAATTTACCAGATGGTCAGGTTCAACTAAATCTATGAAAGAAATATTTTTAAGAACTAAACTACAGAAAAGTGAAGACTGGCTTGGAAGGAGATAAATTTCCCTTCACAGTAGGTCTATTGGCAGAGACTGAGGTCTATAGGAAAGGACTTGGGTCTCTTTCAGTACTATTGTGTTCAATTAAAGGAATCATATCTCTAAAACCTTGAGAGGAGGGGCACCTGGGTGGCTCAGTTGGGTAAGCCTCCAACTCTTCGTTTCAGCTCAGCTCTTGGTCTCAGGGTCATGAGATCGAGCCCCATGTAGAGCTCCTCACTCAGTACAGAGTCTGCTTGAGATTCTCTCTTTCTCTCTCCCCTTCAACGCCTCTCCCCCTGCTTGTGCTCTCTCCCCTGCCACTCTGAAATAAATAAGTAAAATATCTATAAATAAATAAATAAATAAATAAATAAATAAATAAAACTTTGAGAAGAAAACAGAGAAGATTCTCACTTAGGTCACTGCAGGTGTTTAGAAAACCATTTAATTGCTTTTTGCTACTGGACATGTACCTGACACCTTTCTACCAGAAGGGTTATCAATTGCATCAAGCAACTATTGGCTGTTTATGGAAGTGTGTGCACTTTCCCTCTTGGGTATGCTAACGTCAGCATGATGCCAGAAATGAACTACAAAGGTTAGAATCAGAGATTCTCTTCTGTTATGACCCTAAATTCTCCTCATGCAAATGTCACTAATTCATTATGGCTTGCTTTCTTGCTGTACTTAAACTTAGCCTCAAGCATCCTTTTCCAACTAGCACTCCCAGACAATCAATACCTTCTGATTGACATTGTCATTTGAGATGATATCCAACCCAGCCAGTCAGGAGCACTCAACCCCACGACTCACAGCTCTTAAGGGCATCTACCCTCAGAGTCCCCAGGGAATAAGAAGCTATGATGATTTCTTCTAGGACTGGGGTATCTCACTGAGAATGAATGCCACTTGCCAGCCTGAACAGTCTTTTCTTTTTTTTCCCACTGGTACTGCTTCATTTCTCCCCCTGAAGGAGCTTTGTAAATTTAAGACCATTCTGCATTGTGGTCTGTATAAACACATGTGGGTGGAAAAATCACTGTATCTTTAGGTTTGTCATAATAACTTGGTATGTGATCCTACGTTAAGCCGAGACTGAGAGAAAGATTTGGCCACATAGCCAGCATCCCATGATAGACACTGTACCTAATCAGAGCCAGAGATTTGAGGCAAAGCATCCTAGTCCTCGGGGTGGGGGTGGTGGTGAGGAGGGCTAGGAGGCTTATTTTTCTTTTTCATAGACTTTAGCTTTCAGTAATAATTGTGTGCTTTGTGATTGTGGTTCAGGGATGGTACCTATCACATTAGAGTTCAATTTTAATATATCTAGAGCTCTTTAATAAGACAGTCTGTTAAGACTAGGGCACTGACTGATTAATAAGTTGGTTCAAGTAGACTTTCTTTCGGTTCTCAGGAATAAGTGTTCTGTCTAGTTGATAAATTTCCACACTAAACACAAACGTTGTTATTTGTCATATACTAACTGTTTTAATGGGCCATTCTTCATGATCTTTAACAACTATCAATTGATCTCTAGAACTCAGATGTCACACTGCAATCCAGCTATGTTCAAAGAATCTAAGTTTAAATGAACTACAATATAAAAGAAGTTAAAAACACACATTAATTTGTTCTAAGGACAGAAATATATTAAGCACATTAATGAAGATGTGAACAACAAGCAGCGACTCAGGGCTGTTATTTTCCTCCACAGCAGAAATGCACTCATCAACCCAGACACTCATATCTTTAGATCCTCAGGTTTTAATAAAGGTGAGTCTAAGAATTCTATTTAGACTTTCAGACCATTACATCTTGAACCATCAGAAATAATCAGATATGTTCAAGTCATCTGGGAGATAAACTCAGTGATTTCATAGCAGTAAAACATAAACTCTAGAGTTAGCTTAATTTTCACATTTATCATTTGTGATCATTCTTCCAGTTCCCCCTTGCCAAAAAAACTATATCAAACTCAGATTTCCCTTCAGCAGACTGGCAGGACTAGGCCACTTAATTCAAATAAAACCCAAAATGCTGAGAAACGAAATGAGTTGTTTTTTTAAAGAGGTTCAGGGCAAACACTTATGTCCAGGAGTACAAAGGGATATGCCTATTTCTTCATCTGATAGTCTCCGGTGGTGACATTAGCACATCGATGTTTTATGCATTTCATACATAATACTCCTCGTGATTATAAAATTCAGACTGTAGAGCTGAATTAAGTTTGCTGAGAATGGAATGGGGCGGGAGGAAGAACATGGGCTATTGAGAAAAATCATGCCATTGCTTTATCTTCTAGATCTGTGGAAGCCTTTCTTTTGGAAAGTGCTCAAAGACTGATCAAATGTGATAATAAAGGTTCACTATCTGAGCAGGTCTGCCCTAGAAATAGTGCTTTAGAAATTTGAGGTGGGAAAGAAAGGCAGTCTGTGCCAGAAACTGATTAAATTTCAGTCATCTATCCAAAGAAGTCCCTAGTTGCTTGTAAAATGCTCCATATAATTACAGTAACTATGGGTTTTAAAGGAATTTACACATTAGCCTTTATCATGGGACTTTCTTTGTGGGTGCATTTCTACTTTAAAATCAATATCTCTAAAATAAACTTTAATAAGATTTATTAATTTTATCTATGTGGACCTTTTAAAAGTCAATATCAAATATCTTTCTCCAGATTCTTCTTGGCATTTGAAGAAGCTTAGATATAATCAAATGTCATGCCCTCTGTATGTTAAACGATCATTGTTCTATGACTTTGCTCCTGTAGACAACGCAGCCCGATTCTAAACTTTGAATGAGTTGTGAATCAATACAAAGACTGTTTAAAATGTATGGGTCATCCTGATACACGATCTCAGTACTGTGGACAGGGCTCAGTTGCTTCTTGAGCTATTATCTTGCTCAGTGTTAGATTTGAATAACCCAGGGAAGGAGTTTGATGGCCCCTAGTTGACCCTGCACTATGGCAGCTAAAATCACTTTTTCAAAACATCTACACGCTCTACAAAAAACAAAAAGGCTTTTGTAAAGTTGTGTCCCAGAGAACAAGCTTACTATATTTCATTGAGAGTAAAGAGCATTTATAGGATATCATAGCTTTCAAACCTTTTCTTTTTCAAGAAAGACTTGGCACCAGCATTTTTTCTCAGTAAACGTCAAAAGGGAAGACTCCCCGCTGATCACACACTCAATGGCTTCATGCTAGGTGGCTATAATCTTAATCCAAAGAAGAGTGAATTTGTATTTTTCATTGAAAGGAAGACTTCTGAGAAAGTCAAATGTTAAGATCTTCATGGATACTGGGAGAATTCTATCACTGAAGCATAAAGGCAACATCGAATTTTGCTGTCCCCTGAAAATGAAACCTGACTTAATTTTAAATATTAGATGCTTGTAAACACAAAAGTTTGGCCAATTTCCCATCCAGTTAAAAAGAAAAAAGTAAAAAGTAAGCCTTAGTACTAGATTGGAAGCTTAATTATGTTTCCTTTTTTCTGTCTTTACCTTTATAATGCCTAGTTTCTTGAATTGTAATTTTTATGTAATAAATTTGTATACTACTTTGGAAAACTTACTATAAGGTGAATTTATAATATTTAAACTGTACATATTTGTTAGGCACATCATAAAAATATAATTTAGTAATTAGTCAAGGTAAACACCATGTCTTTCCACTTGGATAACACGGAGAGAACAATATTTCAATATTTGAACATGACTAACTACCAGGGATAAAAATCACTTCAATTTCAATATCTACAGCTGCCCAATTCAACAATAAGCTATCTCTAGGCACCGTCCCCTTCTTCACACACACAGAAAAAAAATGGTATTTGACACTGCATTGACTCAAAACATCAAAGGGTACATATGTACTTAATTATCATTTTATAGTCTGCCCTTTACCTGGACTATTTAAATAAGGTTTTTATTTCCTTCCTTATTTGCTAGTAAATGACATTTTACATGATCTATAGAGGATCTATCAATCTACATTAGGATTGAGTCTAGTTGCTTCTAATGTAAAACTGAATTAATAGTGGCTGAAACCAACTAATAGCTATTATTTTTCATGCAAAAGGAGTCTGGAGTTAGTTTGCCATGGGTAGTATGGTGGTTCACTTAGTTACGAGTCACCCATGGTCCCCGTGTCTTTCTGCTCTGCTCCCCTTGCATACTGGCTTTCTTTCAGTTTCTCTCCTGTTTTCAGGATAGCACTAATCCTCTAGCCATTACAGTCTTTTTCCCAAACACCAGAGACAGCAAGGAGAAAATGGCTTGCCAGACCATCCTATTGCATTCTATTCAAAATACCACCACCACCACATAACCAACAACTCATATTTATATCTCATTATCCAGCCCTATTTTGAAAAGAGGCTGAAAGATCGTTTTGTAGACATACACTCTGCTGTTTCCAACATTATAGGAATTCTCTTACTTGAGAAAGGGGCTACGTATAAGGTGGGCAGGTAATAGTTTCCTCCATACAGTCTTGAAATTTGCTCCTTTAAACATGCTTTCAAGGTGGCTTATTTGAGGACCTCTAACCCCAAATCTAATGCAAGCTAGTTTTCTAAAATACAGATGGAGATTCTGCAGCTCAGATTCTTTAGCTTCATCTGCCGGCTTGAACGGCATTGTATTTTAGAAGTAAATGCTCCAGATATAAACTGGAACTTTAAGATAATTTGATTAATCAAACCTGTTCCAATCACCAACTATATTTGTAGGTGTCAATTTTTTTCACTTGTGAAATTTTGAAATATGCACCTATTATTTAAGCAACTTTATTTTCACAGCTTAAGAGAATCAGAGAGAAAAACTCTTGGTTTTATATTATATGTTTTCATGCTGTTCCACCTCAAATATGATAGTTACCGGCACATTATTCTATTTCTCTAGAAATTATGATCTTCACAGATTATCATCTAACAACTCCCCTGGTGTAGATGTCCTTTGGCTTGTCACATTTCCAATGATTAGTTTTTATTCTGAGTTACAGTGAAAGAGAAAAAAGAATTTCATTTTGATTAAATTGTTCATATATAAATGGCCATGTTTTTGGTCATCCGAGAAGCTTTCTAGTTTCTAACTGGTATTTGCCATAAGCTAATGAACTAGAGCACTACAAGATTAAAGACTATTAAAATAAGGATTTTCCTGACCATGTTTAGCATCTCATCATTCTGATGAGGATGACCAAAACTCTCTGAAATATGCTGATGTTTTACAGAAAAAGAAGGTCAGAAGATAATCTCAAATACTGACCTGATAAGGATTAATTCAAACATATTTCTAAAAGCATCACGTGCACAGAATGAAACATATGTCATACATGGGCTTGTCTATGACATCTGTAGCTGACAGCTTATGGAAAAAAGAGAAGAGGTCACACATTTTTATGTTAACATGTTTGCACACTTCCGTGGAGAATATGCCACTGCTGAGGACCATACAAAGAATACAACTCTAATTTATCTAAATTTAATCCAAAAGTAGCTATGATATCTTATTTGATCAGAGACCAAGAACTTTGCAGGGGTTCATTATCTGGAGAGCTTGGTGTCCTTAGGTCAATATTATTTTAAACTGGGATACCTTTGGAATTCAGTCAAATTAATGGGCCTTTCCTCCTATATGGTGCCACTACCACTGAAGTGCACACAAGCTGTTAAGCCACAGTGTACCTGAATCACCACTACCTGCTGCCAACAGGTGACTATGAGTCAACAACAAATGTCTTCCAATAGTGTCCTGGAAAGAACGGTTCACACCCTTGGAAGCTGACATCTGCACTGTGCAGAAGGGAAAAAAGTGCTTAAGCTCTGCATTTACTATTACTTGCTGTGTGCATCTAAGAAAACATGTAAGGGCTGCCCAAAGGATGTTCTAAGAACACATGTTGACAATTGGTATTGGTAACATTTTAGAGTTTGATACCATAGACTAATTCGGTTGATAAGTACAAACATGACTGAATCCTACATTTCATGGATGCTAGAACCACATCTTAAACTTATTTCCATGTCCCATAGTGCCTGGCACAGTGTCTGATAAATTGTATGCTCTCAATAAATATTTGATTATAATGAGTATTTTACCTTATTTCGACATCAAACCAAAATATCCGTTGAAATGAGGAATATTTTTGATATTTAGATCTCTTAACTTCCCTATATTCATTTCTCATTTAATTCTTTTTAAAAAAATCAAGTAGTATGAGACTGCTCTGAATAGTAAGAAATATGCAAGGACGTTAATGACAATAAATAAGTTGCAGAGAGATTTTACATTTGCAAGTAAAATGGATGGTTCGGGAATTAATTCATGTTAGTAGTTTGGTTCTGAAATAATGGTTAGGTAAATTTGACCCTTTGTGGGTGTGTTATTTTTTTCTTTATATTGGGGCCACTAATACAAATATAGACAATAATGTATCAAGTCACAGGCATAATAGAGCAGTGAATAAGTGCTAATTTTTTTCACTACTGTTGCCTCTATATTATATTTATTTTCCCCAAATAATTATTAGCTTTATATAAATAATATACTTTATTCCCTTGCTAGTGGGAAATGATGTTTGACATTAAGGAAAGGTCAAGTATCATGAATGGGAAACCACAATGAGCATTGCCTTTAAGGATTATTGAATTAAGAGGTACATATATTTGACAAAGTATAGAAATCAAATAACTGCCATGTTAGCAGTGCCCTTTTACGTGCCATAGATTTATTGACATTTACTAAATATAAAAAAAGTTGAAACTGTGAGTCCTTAGTATGCATTATGATGAAAAACCTAATATCACTTCCCTGAAGATTATATGACAGCATTTTAACCAGCATAAATTCACTACACTATTGGACATCAGATTAGAACAAAAATTAAACCTGCCAGCTAATTTTAGAAAATACACACACAAACATAAGTAGTTAAGTCATGATGCCAGAGAAGTTCTCCCTGTTGACCTGGATACAGTTGGAAACCCTGTTACACCCACATGGACGCACACTTTCCGTGGGCCCGAGTCACGCTGGATAGTTGAGTGTGACAAATGGATTCAGCAAGTCACAAGAGTACTCACTGATGTAGAATCATGGTAGCAGCTTTCTAGCTGAAATGAAAAAAAAAAATTTGTCCAACTCCACACCTTTCATTTAAGTGCAAAATCACAATGTAGATTTTACATTCAGAACTATCATGGGAGGGGTCAAAACAAATGTTTACATTCAAGGTTCTAGAGTAATTCCTCTCAGGACTTCACTTACCTTTCTCTCTCTCTCTCTTTCTCTCTCTTTCTTTCTTTCTTTTTTTCTTCTCTCTTTCATCTTTCTTTCTTCAGATTTTACTTATTTATTTGACAGAGAGCAAACACAGGCAGGGGGAGTGGCAGGCAGAGGGAGAAGTGGGCTCCCAGCTGAGCAGGGAGCCTGTCGCACTTCTCCATCCCCGGACACTGGGATCATGACCTGAGCTGAAGACAGGGACCTAACTGACTGAGCCACCCGGCCTGCTTTCCTTGATAGATTGCATACTTTTTAACCCTAAATCCTGGAGTCTCTCGTTTAATTATTAGTGTATTTGATCAGTAAAGGAAAGATTTTTGCAGAGGTTAGGAGCAAAAAATAAGAATCTTTATAGACTTTTATATACCATTCAAGTTGGATAAGTAACTCATGGGACCAAATTGATTTATATTCATCAGATTTAGTGATGTCTATATTCCCAAAGCTTAAAAAACATTTAATTTCCTCTTGAAAATACAATTTAATCCCAGTAAATGTTTTTATTTGCCATTACCTGATGGTTACATGGCCTTTGAAACTTATACAAGCTTGACATGTACCCAAAATGTCGGACCTCTCTGGGGAAGCATATTTAAATGCATAGCAATAATGTTTCATACACAATCGAATCAAAAAACCCATAATATGTGTCTTTTGTCTTATTTTCTTTATTAAATTATAAAAGCTAGAAAGATTGCTTTAAAAAGAGAAAGGAGAGAAAAAAGAGGGGCTATCTAGGGTGGCTCAGTAACTTAAATGTCTGACTCTTGATATTAGCTCAGTCTTGATCTTAGAGTCCTGAGTTCAAACCCTATTGGGAGCCCACTGGACTCCACCCTGGGTGTGGAACCTACTTTTAAAAAAAAGGGAGGGAGGTGTACTTATGTATGAAATTTGAAAACACTGAGTTCAGAAGTTCTTATTTTTGTTGTTTCATTTTATAGAACTGTATGTTTGTCTTCAGTTTTTGTTTTGTTTTTTTCAGAGAAAAATGAACCATCATGAGATTGTAATATTTCACAATGAAGTGACCTTAGAGTCCAACACTAGAAAGAACAGTGGACTGAGAATTAAGAAACCAGTTTCTAAAATGAATTCTATTGTCATCCAGTTGTATAGTTTTGGGCAAGTCAAGAAACTTCCCTGGTCTTTATACATACTGTTTATGATGTTGTACAGGGAGGATACTGGAATAAATTATTGAGCAGCATTTATTATGTTACAATTTTGCTTAACATCTGTCAGCTACATAGAGGACTCAAAGAGAAATAACCTAAGTGCATAGTTTTTATTATCAACTGAGGCTCCTATCATGAATCTTACTTAGAGAAAGTAGGCTGAAAAATGAGGAAATACCGAGGAACCCTTTTCTGCTTCGTTCTCAGAGACTAAGCCAGCATCAAAGCAGAGGACTGAGCCTTTTAGCAGCCTTTACCCCTAGATACCGCTTGTACCTTCTTAGCCTTCCGGAGCCAAGTGTTCCCCACCCTGACTGCCTTCCCTGCAAAAAGATGTCATTTCCAATCCTAACGGAAAGTGAGAGACAGGAGAATGTTCTGTGATAGTCCATACCTTTGGTACATTTTGACTTTGAAATTATCAGGAATCTTTCCAGTCTACCTTATATCCCAGAGCCCCATTTGAGTAATATAAGTGTGGATAGAAGTTTTTCAATGTTTTCAACTCGAGTAGCATCCTTAGGCATTTCAAAATTAGAGCAGAACAATTAGGTACGCAGCTCTATAATCAGCCTGTGCCCTTATCTCAGCTTTGCCATTTATCATCTATCTAATTGAGCAAGTTACCTCATTTTACTAAGCCTCACTTTTCCCATCTGTGAATTGCAGATCATAGGAGACTTTCCTCATTGGATCTTCTGTAGCATGTCTAGTCTTTGACACCATATAGCCTTGATTCCCTAATCCATGCTCTTTAGTACTACACAGCTTCCTACCCTACCCATTGTGATACTTCCCTCAATTTCCATAAAAATTATTATCTCTTTGATATCTTTGATACATCCTAGAGCAGAGGATAGGGGCCATATGGAAGATAACTTTTTTTCTTTACATAGATGAAAACAAGCTAGGTTTGGCATACATTTGGTACCAACTAAATATTAGTTAAATTTCTTGTTTGGGGCAGCACCTACCACAGCACCTTCCCAATATAGAAATTTAATATACCTATGGAGATTAAGGAAGGTCTCTACTTCCCTCAAAAATCTCATGTAGAAGGTGACTAAATGCTGGACTTAACATCTTCTTTAACCACAATGGTTTGCAAGAATCACTGTGATGTGAGGCAAGGTTGGCAGTAATGTGGTCAGGAATGTTCTGGAAATGATATGGGCTTCCAGCACTCATTCATCCACCATCCCTTCATTCATGCAATAAATGCTTACTGTGATATTATGGTACAGTCAACAATACTTTGCCTTTACAAATATTCTAAGTAACAGACACATTCAGTAAATAAGGAAACAAATAAATAAACCAGTTAATATTGAATAGTAAGTGTTTAGAGGACAGTGTTTCTGTGGTAATATGAGAGAGAGTGACAAGGGTAGAGTGAGGGGCCTCACTGTGAAGAGGTAACCCTGAGCTGAGATCTCAGTGAAAAGGAGGAACAAACACAGGAAGATCTCAGGAAAGAATATCTCATTCAGAGAAATAGCAAAAGAAAGAGCGCTTGGTGAGCAGAAAGATCCACATGTCTGGTACTCAGTGATGGAGAGAGGACACGTGTTAGCAGATGAGTCAGTTACTTAGATCTGCTCAACAAGGAATGACAGGTAGAGAAGTCAGTGTAACAAAGTAGCCACAGCCACATTTGAGTACCTTTGTTTTCAAATCTTTGCTCTATCCTTTCCTAATTGTGAGACCCTGGACAAGCTGCTATACCTCTCTGAGCTGCAATTTCCCTCAGTAGAATGGAAATTATAGTAACTACTCCTCACCCGTCTTATGAGTGTTGAACGATAGAGTGAATACGAAGAGCCGAACTCTGCATCTCAATAGTCAAGTACAATAAGCACTAAACATTTATAGTAATATATTACTAAAATTCTTATCATGGTCATGAAGTTGTCATGCCATCATGGTGGTGGTGGCCATTGCAGTGACCTCCAATTTTCTTTTTTTCCAAGATATTTGTCACCAAAAAAAGTTCAAAAAAGTTTGTATGGTAATTTAACCAAACAACACAATGATTTCACTATCTCTATTTCTACAGGAAAATATGAAAATGTAAATCTCTTATACTAGATTCTGGTCACGAGAAGAATACACAATACATTATTAGTAACCCCATTCAGTTATGCCTGAGTGTGAATTTGCTTGTAATCTCAGCCTCCAGATCTAGCTTTCACAACAGGATCGAAGAAGCAGCAAATATGGAACCTTTCCCAATATCTCAGAATAGCATACAGTTAATAGCGCAGGCTCTGGCAGCTGCCAGCCTGGGTCTCAATCAGGTTCCACCATTTGCCGAATATGAAGCTGTGCAGTTGCTCATCCTCCCTGTGTCTTGGGATCTTCGTCTCTAAAGACAATACCTAAATTGTAGTATTCTTGTGAACATTAATTAGATAGTGCCTATAAAGGACATGTTACAGTGTTTTGTTTTGTTTTTTTTTTACATAAAATAAATTCTCAAAAATGTTAGCTGGAATTATTTTTATGACCCATGAGCCAGTCTTTCTACCATACTAGCTTCATTCCTTTTCAAAACTACGAATTTTAGGATGAAAGATTAGAAAATGATTTGCATTGTTCCAACCTCCCCAAATTTATCCAGATATTGCCATTTCAGTAGCTTAAAAGAAACACCAATTTTAATTATGATTTTTCTGAGCAATACATTGATACGTTACATGAATACACTTTTCCCCAAGGTCTTAATAAAACAAAACAAAATAAAGTAGTTTGCTAACATATAAATGGAGCTATCAGGGGTGCCTGGGTGGCTCAGTCATTAAGCATCTGCCTTGGACTCAGGTCATGATCCTGGAGTCCTGGGATCGAGCTCTGCATCAAGGTCCCTGCTCTGCAGGAAGCCTGCTTTTCACTTTCTCATTCCCCCTGCTTGTGTTCCCTCTCTGGCTGTGTTTCTCTCTGTCACATAGATAAAATCTTTTTAAAGAAAGAAAGAAAGAAAGAAAGAAAGAAAGAAAGAAAGAAAGAAAGAAAGAGAGAGAGAGAGAGAGAGAGAGAGAGAGAGAAGGAAGGAAGGAAGGAAGGAAGGAAGGAAGGAAGGAAGGAAGGAAGGAAGGAAAGCCATCAGTGGTAGTAGGATTTCAGATGACTTTTACTATATTCTTTTATTTTAATATGGCCTATTAACACATTTATTTTCCTAGAATTGGCACTTATAAAAAATGGTTGTTCACCTCTGCCTGAAGTCATTATCACACATTGATTATCAGTCAACACCTTAGAAGTATTAGCTGCAGGTCAGAGACAAACAGTAAGAACTCTCATAGGACGGATATGAGGATGACAGTGGAAGCTGAGGGGCAAGGAAAAGTGTCCTAGGAAAAGGAAAAGAATTAAAAGAACTGGAGTATGCCAGGACTGAGGCAAGGAAGAGCCAAAATATAAAACCAAATAAGTTTGAATCCAAAGCCTTATAACTGCAATGATAACAAGACAAAGACACATTAAAAAAAAACCAAAAAACAAAAAACAAAACTTTCATGTGATTCTGTATTTTTAAAAATGTAGGAGGAGGGGCGCCTGGGTGGCTCAGTTGGTTAAGCGACTG
>PITA01000001.1:34834-261278 GCA_004023965.1 Spilogale gracilis
AAGGAAAGGAAAGGAAAGGAAAGGAAAGGAAAGGAAAGGAAAGGAAAGGAAAGGAAAGGAAAGGAAAGGAAAGGAAAGGAAAGGGGAGGAAAGGAAAGGGGAGGAAAGGAAAGGGGAGGGAAAGAAAAGGAAAACCTATTGAATATCATTATTCCATTTTGTGGATGAAATTGCAAGGCTCGGAGTGTGCAAGTAATTTAACATCATAGCCAGAACTCATAATTTCTGACTTAGTCCAGTATCTTTCCAGTACACCAACCTGTTTTCATTCATTAATTAATTACATATACAGAATATCAAAAGAAAGTTCATATAACCAATCCCTCACCCCCAAACCAAAAAACTGTGATCCTTGTTTACATGATTTAGTGTGAGAAATAAAATTTGCAAGTACAAAAGAAGCTAAGATCCCTTCCATGGAGCAGATGAGCAAATATAAGGTTAAATGTAATTTACACGCAAGATTCCAACTGCCCATCACACACTCCTCCCACCTCTATGTTCACCAGGTATTGGTCATTCAAAATCAATTTTGGAAAAACGAATATAATGCATGCATTTTTTTCTGCGATCTGTCTCAGTTTTCAAGGATTTTGAGATTCTTTCCTTCCTTCCTGCATTCTACATTTATAAAATCCTACTAATAGCTACTGAACTCCTGAACCAAGCTCTGGGGCTACAATCTTAAAACAGACACCACCTTTCCCTCTCAGGCAGTCTACCAATTCTTAACAATGATTAGTGGAAAATTTTAGTTCGGTAAATAGTACAATTAGTTGGGGTCTAGATCTCAAAATTTCCTAACACTTCCTTCTATTCAGTAAGTCCCTGTTCTAAGTGCAAGGCTGCTTTTAGTGTGGCTGTTTGTGAGACAAGAGCGATTACTATCAGAGCTCCATTGTGATGACCTTCACTTTATCATTCCTTTCCTTCCTGATTAACGTTCACTGGACTTGTTAGAGTTTCTCCTCCTCTGTGCCAATCTGCCACTTCCAGACCTGTTTCACCTTCCTTTCTTGACTGTAACATTCAGAACTGGATTTCTGAAAATTGTTTGTGCAAGCTATAATAATGCTCCTTTTTATAAATATGCTGATGAAAATAGGACTGTGACTCTGATACCAACCAAGGATTAGAAAAAGGAATAGTTACAGAATAAGTTATTGCAACCTCCACTTTATTTCCCTTCCAATGTTTAGTAGAAATCATTTTCTAGTTTCAAATATTAGCCAGACACACAACGGGGTGAGACTGTAATTCTTCATGGAGCCAGTTAATTTTATCCAACGCCTTGATGCTGCATCTGAATTGGGAATACATGTTCATTGCCTTGGTAATTTTCTTGTGCTCACTGCCCAGGTCCCTGAGGGTTGTTAAGGTGAAGAGTAGCGGGACCAATGTATCTATCTATGGCTGTCAATGCACAAGGTCATTCTGTAAATGCCATAATCCTCAAGAGTGGAGAGAGAACATCCTCACTTGGGGTGTCTTGATGGTCTGATCCTTCTGGAAAGAGTTCATAAACTTTTACATGTGTCATTCTAACACAATGGGATCTCTCAGAAAAATACCATTTGTTTTAAACTAGAGGAGACCAAGCTATCCTTTGGCTTCCATGGCTGCTAATATATGGTCTTCTTTCAAGTTCACCAGCAAGTTACTCCACTGTCCAGATCTATTTTCTTTTAAGATTGCTACTAGTCTATAGAATCTGATTCAAAACAAAACAAAACAAAATTGCTAACAACAGTTACCCTACATTTTATACACTGGCATATTCTTTGCTCAAAGGAATTCTTAGGATATAAAACTGTATCAAATGGTCATTTCCAGCCATTGGGAGTTCTGTAATGTGCATTCTAAACGTCTGATTCTGCTCAAGTCTTTAGTCACATAACTTGCAAACGTAGGTCAAAATAGGGCCAAAGTTCTTAAGTCTTTATGACTTTCAAATTTCAATTCCTATTTTTTGCCAATGACCTTAGTTATATGAGTATTTTAGAAATTATCTACACTGAAGGAATGTTGTCTTACCACAATTAACTCCTCTTAGCATATAGTCAACAAACATTTTTGGTATGTAGTCTAGGCTGAACAGTAAGATACTAACTTATAGCGCAAGGGTTAATGCTATATGGTATCTAACTTTTGAGTTCATAGTGATAGAAATTAAATGACTTAATTAAGAAAAGGCAACGAATGCTCAGTGCACCCAATCACAGAGTTGAGCTAACTTCACCATAAACCTGGGAATTTAATAACAACAGTTAATAATTGCATAGCATTCAGCATGCAGGACTAAGAAAATGCTCTGTATAAGTCCTCTCTCCACCATAGGAAATATTGTCATCTCTCTTTTGCAGATGAAGAAATTGAGCCACAGAGTAATTACATCACTTGACTAAATTCAGACAACTTTCAAATGGCAGAGCTAGAGATTGAACCCAGAGAGTTTGAAGTCAGCGTCAAACTTCTGACAAGTACATGGCACAGCCTGTCCTTAAACTCTGCTCTTGAACTCTGGCTCTTAAAATGCCCTCTTCTTACTCTTGTTTTGAGAGTTTCAACTCTTTTCTTATTCATCTCATTACACTATTTTAATGCCTAGAATGTTATCCGCATCTTCTTTGTGGCACTAACTTACTCATCCTACAAAAACTCAGCTCATAATTTACTCTTTCTTGAATCTTTAGTCTAATTTAGATGTATAATACGTGTGTGTGTGTGTGTGTGTGTGTGTGTGTGTGTGTGATAACTGATATTTACTGAGCTTTAATATGTGCCAAGCACTAATGCCTTTCCATGGATCATTTTGTTCCATCTTTGCAACATCACTATAGGAAAGGCACTTCATTTCACAGGAAGAATACTGAAGTACACCAGTAAGTATAGAATTTGTTCATAATTATAATTAATCAATTAGCAATAACTGAAAAATATCAGGATTCAGACTCAGACAACCTGATTCCATACACCTTAAGCACCATATCCATATAGATGCTACACACACACACACACACACACACAACTATAATCACACTACTTGCTATATTGGATTCTCACCTCTACTGAAAGCATCCCAAGAGTCAGAGCCATGACTAATTTGATTTTGTCTCCCCAGTTTCTACCATGGTGTGTAGCAAATAAATATAGCTTGAAATTTTAACTATTTTTACTATTTTTCTGATTCTTCTTTATTGGTTCCTTTTTTTCCCTTTAGTCCCTCATCTGGTACTTAGTTCCTAGGGGTTCAGTTCTTAGAAGGTCTTCTCCCTCTAGATGAGACTCACTGCTGTTGGCTGTAGGTCTCACCCATATCTTGTGATTCCCTGATTCCCAGTACCAGTACTGAAGTCTCCCAGCATTTGTCCTTCTTCCCACCTTCCTATACACTGACCCTTCTATCTGGGATACCTTTCCTTTCTTTCTCTGACTGGCAAACTCAGTTTTTCTTCTGAATTCAGCTTAACCTTGAGCTTTGTAGGGTTCAGGTGCTTTCTCTTCCATTTTTTTGTATTCATGTTTCTATAATAGCGGGACTCATGATTAACATTGTATTACAATAGTGTTTACCTGGATCTCTTTCCCCTAGCAGACCATCGAAAGGAACTTATTCATTTTAGTACCCAGTGTCTGGAAGAAGGGGTCATGTAAAGTGTGCTCAAAAATATCATGTAATAAATGAATAAATGAAAAATCTAAAGAATATACTTTGAATAACATTATCTTTACAAGACATTCCTTTTGTTGGAGAGTTATGTGTTAGTGTTCTGTCATTTTCTAATGAAAGTAATTTGAAGATGCTGTCACCAACAAATAATATGTTATTAACTCTTATTTCAAAATATAGATTTAATGTAAGAAGATTGATATTTTATTCTGTCTTTTTTATGCTTTTTCAGTATATAATTAACAATAACATGTTAACCTTATCGCTACTATCCAAGCCTCTGCTTTTTGAAGAGTCAAAATCCTTTTGCCCAACTTCTACTTGGGTCACGAGTCCACATCAATGCTTCTGGTACAGAGGCAATCTTTTCTCTCTTCTAGGGTACAGGGTCATCTGATTGGACTTTCCATGGTCCTGGTTGAATAGGAAGGGAATTAAATTGCAGTGTCAAAGGAAATTACTCATTCTAAGAAGCATTCACACATTATCTATGGCCAAAACCATCTCTGACACTCATTTATGATTAAAATTAAAAGAAAAAAAAAAGAGGCAGTTTGGCAGTATTTCTATGACAATAAAAATGCGAAAACCAAATTAAATCGATGGTACAAGTCTGTGGCACACCAGATAAGAGTGTTTTTCTCAAGGTGTTTTAGAATTTAGAGACATACCCAGGGAAAAGAAAGGAAAGGAAATGTGTGCCCTAGTGTGAGATGGTCTATACAGAACTTCATTCTAGAACAAACCTTATTTAGGTTGATACCTGATAAGTTCAAATCACCAGCATTCTTTCATGGGAAGTTTTTAAGGAGGAAAGGTCTTTTTAAATGAAATCCTAAAAGTCTTAGAGGTGAAACCTTCTTCCAAGCAAGCTCATTCTTCACCTTATCAATAAGCACACACTATTCTGCTTACTTTTATTTTTAACATAGTCCTAAGCATCTGTTTGAACCTCGTTTATGTTTTTAAAGTAATGGGTGGATACAAGAATTGATAAAAAAAAATAACAATTATTTGATAATGTGTCCCTGAAATAACATGGAGCTGAGGTAAAAGGCATATTTTAAGATATTCCAACATTATACAGCTTAAAAATTGTGCTCAACCCTATGTCCACAGAAGAAACAAAATTAAAATGTTAGATTTAACAGGAAACTCAAATTGATTCTTTTAAGAGGAAAAAAAAATTTTTTTGAAAGGTCATAGAACTATTTTAGTTCCTGGAATAAATATAGCAGCAAAGAGACTTTAAATGAGAGAGGCGCCTAGATTTATTTAAAAGACATGTCATCTCTTTGGCCTCTTCATGCAGGGCAAAAAGAACAAAAATGATTTATCAGCTGGGCGATTTGCCTTTTAGAAAATGGTGATTTGTTTCTTATGTAGGCCCATTTTTATACTTTTATTTCATTGTCTGGCATTTCAACACTTAAACGTCTTTTACTTCAAACATCAGTTTTCTCTACCAACTGAGCATTTATATTTTCCTATAAAAGCAGGTTCTTTTCAGGTTTGAAGTAACGGTTTACTATTTATTTTATTCTGATTCTTAAGCATTTTAATGGAAATGATACTTATGCTACTTTCATGTGATCATATTACTAGCTGATTCTATATTTCCATAAAAATATGTTTGTAGAGTTCACATTTATGTATCCATTATGTAACTACCTGCTAAAACCCATCAAAACTAATGGAGAATTAGTACCAATTACTATGAAAAACGTTAGTAATTGTATCTATGTTGGATCAAAATTTAAACTAAAACAAATGTGCATTCAAATTTTACGTTTTTACAGTTTCCTGTAGAAAGTATGAATTGCATGAAAACTAGTTATTTCCTAAGGAAAAAAATAAAAGATGGTTAGTTAATGTTGGTTAGGCAAAGGGTTCCCCTCAAACTGGGTTTCCGACTGTCTCTACAAGTGGAACAAGATTTTCTGAGATGGTGACAGTCTGATTTCCTGGACACAGGACTTGAGAAACAAATGTTGTTTCACATCCCACTACAGGGCTGGAATTATAATACACCGAGCACAAGGATTTAAGAATAGACAATTTTAATAACAACCAAAATGTCCTGCAGTTTTCCCCCCATTAGAATTCTTATTATAAATGCCAAAGTTAATCCACTAAAAAATATCACTTAAATGTCCATATTTTATAGATCCTATGTTAAGAGCCTATAGAATTACAACAAATATTGAGAAACATGGAGTTACACCGAAATTAACAAGTCAAATTAGATCTGTATACTAATTTATCACATGGCTTTCAACAATTTTCTGTTTATTTTGTGATGATTTTGAAAGATATTGATTGGTCTTGTCTGAATTTGGCTATTCTACTAACTGATAGCAAGCTATGGCTTCTTTGTGATTCATGGGTCAATTCACCATTTTACAACAAATGATAGCTGGAAAGTTTCCATTTGGCTATTTGGATATAATTTTAGATATATGTCAGTAGAATTCAAATTTACTTGAGTCAACTCCTTCAGCCAGGCTTTAAAAAAAAAAAAAAAAAAAAAAAACTGAAGTAATCTAATACATTTTAATTTTCCGTTAAGTAACTTTATTTTCCTAATTAAATTCTTAATGCATGTGTTAAGTGTACATTTAGTGTCTTATTTTATCTTTGTAATAGCCTAATGGACTCAGTATTATTGTCCCCCACACTATAGATGAAAAAAATCAAGGTCCACAATGTTAGCCAACTTGTCCCCAACGTACAGCAAAGTTTGGATCTTTATCACAACATCAACATTTTCCCAGTTGCACTTTGTTTTTCTAGAAATGTTAACAAGTAACAAGTAAACAAGTAAAATGCACATAACATTTTTTTGCTTAAAATAAAAAAAAATAAGCTATATGCAAAGAAAATAATGACTACACTTATTTGATTATTATTGTACAGCAATCTTGCTTTAATAAGTTATTTGTGTTAGTTTTAAGTGTATAAAATAAATTTGTTAAAGACTTACTTATTTATCTGACAGAGAGAGAGCACAAGCAGGCAGAAGAGCAGGTGGAGGGAGAGGGAGAAGGAGCCCGTCTCGGGGTCAATCCCAGGACCCTGGGATCATGACCTGAGCTGAAGGCAGACACATAATGACTGAGCCACCCAGGCACCCCTACAATAATATTTTTTAAGCCAGTAAAAGATTAACAAAATTCGGAACTATTGTCTCTTCATGTCTTAGTCAGCTTAGACTGCTGTAATAAAATAATATAGACTGGGCAGCTTAAACAGCAGACATTTTATTCTTTCTGGTTGTTGTTTATAGTTGTGGAAGCTAAGAGGTCCAAGGTGAAGAGGGGCAAAGACACTCTTCCTGGCTTGCATATGGCTACCTTCTCACCATATCTTTGTGTGGTGGAGACAGTAGCTCTTTCTTTTCTTTACAAGGACACTAATGCCATCATGGCAGTTCTAACTCCATGACCACTTTTAAACGTAATTACCTCTCAGACACCTCACCTCCTAATACCTTCACTCTTAGGGTTAGGACTTCAATATATGAATCTGGGGAGGACACAAACATTCATTCCATAGTGCCTCAGGTAGAAAATAAATATGTGGAATTTTAAGGAGGAAGACACAAAAAATGTAAATTGTTACCAGTAGTCTAGTTTTGGGATTTAATGACAAACTGACCTGAGATCCATATATTACGAAAAAGAGTAAAATAAATAAATACATACATACATACATACATACATAAATAGAGGCCGTGCACAGATCAATGATGAGGGTGAGCCAAGAGTTACAATCTGTGGGTGCCTGGGTGGCTCAGAGGGTTAAGCCTCTGCCTTCGGCTGAGGTCATGATCTCAGGGTCCTGGGATCAAGGCTCGCGTTGGGCTCTCTGCTCCGCAGGGAGCCTGCTTCCTCCTCTCTCTCCCTTTTCCTACCTTTCTGCCTACTTGTGATCTCTCTCTCTCTCTGTGTCAAATAAATAAATAAAATATTTTTTAAAAAATGTTACAATTTCTGTGATCTATGTTTGATCCAGTTTTGTGTGCCTAAGATGAGGAAAATTATAGGGAAGGGAAAAGAAAAAGAGAGGAAAAAATATTTTGCCATATTGAGAAACTCAAATATTTTAATTGGACATCATCCAATTCACAAAAGGATGGTGTTGTTCAACGTTTACATTGAAGCATAGGCAACCTTCACCAACTAACCTCCGTTCTCATTCATGGGTTATGCTATGTATTTTGTCTTCTAACGTTAATAAGTATTTTGGATTGTTAATTCTTTATCCTATGTTAATTATAGAACGAATGTTTCCCATGAATTTGTGATTGGTAGAATATTTTAAATAAAAAGAATATTGTGTCTGAATCAAACAATGAAAATTGGAACAAGTCAAAATAAAAATCATCAAATTCAGCTTTTAAGTTCTCAGAAATCTTAAAGCAATTTTTCTACATGAAGCAATTATTTTTGAAGCATCCAAATCCACTGTGCAGATCATGTAATTAGTGATTTTCTTTCCTTAACACTTGGTACTCGGATCAAACAGCTAAATGATATTTTTGTAGTCATTTTCTCATTAAAGATTATTTTTTCTTGCATGAAAAAATTTCCCCCAAAATACAAAATTAATTACACTTTATTTTTTATCTTATCTTTTTTTAAAAAATTACTTACTTAATTTTGAGAGAGAGAGCGAGCACAGAGTCGGTCTGAATGCAGAGTCAAATCAGGCTGGATCTCAGGACTCTGAGAGCAGGACCTGAGCTGAAACCAAGAGTCAGATGACTGCACCACCAAATAACTCCATTTTTATCTCATCTTGTTATGTTCTTTTATTTTTTTTTAAGATTTTATGTATTTCAGAGAGAGAGAGCATGAGAGGATAGAATGTCAGTGGGAGAAACAGACTCTCCACTGAGCTGGGAGCCCGATGCGGGACTCAATCCCAGGAGTACGGGATCAAGACCTGAGCTGAAGGCAGTTGCTTAACGAAGTGAGCCACCCAGGCGCCCTGTTCCTTTATTCTTAAGAAAATATGATGGTCTTTTTTATGTTTTACTGAGAGTTTATGGCTAATATAAAGTTTGTATGATTATGAGTTATCTATTGCTGCATAACAAATTATCTTGAGACATAGTGGCTTATAACAACAACAAAAACTTTTGTCTTTCACAGGGTTTATGCATCAGGAATCTGGGAGTGACTTAGCTGGGTGATTCTGACTCAGGTTTTCTCATAGGCTTGCTGTTAAGCTGTTCAATAAGCTTTTTTTTTTTTAAAGATTGTATTTATTTAGATTTTATTTATTTATTTGCCAGGCTAGTAGGGAGAAGGAGAGAGCAAGCACAAACAGGGGGAGCAGCAAGCAGCTGGAGAAGCAGGCTCTCCCCTGAGCAAGGAGCCCAATCCAGGACTCAATCCTAGGACCCTGGGATCATCACCTGAGCTGAAGGCAGCTGCTTAACCGACTGAGCCACCCACATGTCCCTGTTCGACAGGCTTTTAGTCACCCAAAGCCCCAGCTGGTCCGGGAGCAGGGGTGACCTGAAGCAGGTTAACAAGACTTACAAAAGAGGGCTCTTAAATTTTCTGACATGTCACAAGATAAATGTTAAATTGCCAGTATTAAAAATTAAATTATGTTAACTTATTGAAGTCATATTAAATTATATATTTATTAAATTAAAATTTGTAATTAAGTTTATCATTTTTTAAGGACTGTCATAGACTTTTTTTTTTTAATTTTGTTAGTTAACATACAGTGCAATATTGGCTTCTGGAGTCGAATTCAGCAATTCATCAATTACATACACAACCCAGTGCTCATCACAACATAGAAATGAATTATATCAAAATCAAAGGTAAAAAATAATCAATCAATATAAATTTTTCTGTTATCCTACAATCAATGCTTTTGAGGTTACTTAGTTCTTTTCTATTTATATGATGGAAATACTATAGAGCTTTAGCTTTACATCATTGTGCATCTCTGCACATGTCCATATTTTGTGACATAAATAGATAAGTTTAAAATGGCCACGGTATGAGTATTTATACAAGAGAAATAGGTAGACATTATAAACTGGGTCTAGATTGATTATTTTGTTCACTGGTCAGGCTTAGGAAAGTGTTGCAGAAAATGTTAATAATGAAAACTATATTTAAAAGCGTGTTGTTCCCATGGCTGTCACATTATCTGTCACATTAAAGAAAAAAAAAAAAAAAACCCTGAGGATGTATTTTTCCAGTATTCAAAAACTACTTTCTAATTCAGCAGAGAAGTCATTCATGCTCTTGATAAACAAGTGAAGATTCAGCTTCAGTGTTCGTTTTTCTGCTTTTGTTTTAGCCATTAATATAAACAAAAATATCAACCAGCATTCATTTCAAAACTACACTCATTCATCAATGAGTGATTTCTTTGCGGAATTGACTACTAATCAATTTACCCAAAATCTGATTGTGTGCGTCTTGTTGGAGATAAATTACAAAAACTGATAATAAAATTTGCAAGAAATAAGACTGATCCCACTAAAGTTTAAGGATATATAATTTATAATAAAGACTATTATATATTTTATTATTGGTAAAATTTTAAGCTATAAATTCTTTTTCCTTAATTGATTAATTTATTTATGTGACAGAGAGAGAGATCACAAGCAGGGGGAGCAGCAGGCACAGGGAGAGGGAGAAGCAGGCTCCCCAGTGAGCAGGGAGTGTGATGAGGGCTTGATCAGAACCCTGGGATCATGACCTGAGCTGAAGGCAGACCCTTTACCAACTGAGCCACACAGGCTCCCCTGTACTATAAATTTTTTGTAAGAAAGTAATGTGGGTATATGCACCTAAGGAAAGCATTTACCAGCTTACCATTGAGCTGACTGAACTTCCACTGTGGCTTACACACTAAACTGGGAATTTGATGCTGGTTGTTAACACGAGGTCCTAGTTCTTGTCATGTGGCCTCTCCACAGGGCTGCTCAACGTGGCATCAGGCTTCCACCAGAGTGAGTGAAGCAGGAGAGGAAGAGGCAGATGGAAACTACCCTTCTCATGACCTAGCCTTCGTGCTCACATGGCATCTTCTCTCTCTCTTGAAACAAATCTAAATCAAGGGCTGTTCTCAGAGTATGTTCAGTTAGATGTAACTCAATATTATTGGTGGATTGGATGTCTGTGTCCCACCACCACCCCTCCCTTCAGATGTTGAAGACAACACATTGTGAAGGCAATAGGATGTGAGGACTTTGGAGGCCCTTAGGTCATGAGTGTGGAGCTGTATAAAAAGTCTAAAGTCTAAGAGGTTCCCTGGCAATTTCTGTCACGTGAGGTTACAGTGAGAGGATGGCCAGCCATGAACAAGACTCCAAATCTTCCTGTGCTTTGATCTCAGACTTTCCAGCTGCCGGTACTGTGAGAAATAAATTTCTGTTGTTACTAAGACACCCAATTAATGGTATATTTGCTACATCAGCCCTAAGTACGTCACTAAGTCCAAGCCCCAACCAAGGTAAGGGAAAAATCTCTCTCTCTCAGTCTGTAAAAAAAAAAAAAAAAAAAAAAAAAAAAATCTCTAAGGTGATATATTTAATCTCAACAATAGCCACCAGATTCTATCAATGCATGATCATTTTTTAAAGAACCATACTTTGGCCCAGTAAGTTTTGAAAGCCACACATCCAGCTGCATCATCCCATCTATCTCTATCCCCACAAACCCCTTTCCAGAGGGAAGACTAACAGTATTTTGCTAAAATATCAGAAAGAGAAATGATAAGTAAATTATCCATTAATGCCAGGTTGAAAAATACATATATAGAACAATTTTCTCTTTATAAATATTAATGTCAGAGAATCTGTACAGCACCTGAAAAATTTAGGTGAGCTTCTTTTGGCCTACTAGCTATAACTGTCCTAGATTTAGAATTATTTAATAAAAAAAATGAGAAAGAGAGGGAAAGGCAGAAAGGAAAATAGGAAGGAAGAAACTGTAAAATGATGTAAAATTTAATACTTAAGGAATTTTTAAATTGCATCCTAAAATTCGTTAGTAAAAATCCAGATATTCAATTGAGATTATGAAGTTTAGAATTTTCATTATACATTCTATTCACTTACCTAAGTACCATAAAGGATTTGAGCTTTTGTTGGCTCTGCTCTTGGATTCTGAATTTTATGAATAAATAATTTTTTACGGTTCTAGCCTCTATTGTTTCACATTTGATTTTCTGTGACAAGATATAATACAGCAACAGTAATACTTTGCTTTTCCATAACAATTTCTACAGCAAGTTTATAAAAGTATTGTCTGTTAACCCAAAGCTAAATTGCATGCTGAGAAATGTGACAGGAATTTGGGGGGTTGGAGAGGTAAAAGGGGATGGAGTGGGGGATACTCACCTAGGAATATAATGCTTCTTACTCAGGCTTGCAAAATATCTGCAAAATGAAAGTTATCCATCATATCTGTGTAGAAATAGGTCACAGCCACATTTTTGCAGTTGTTCTAATCCTTTCGACTAGTGTAAACACCATTCCACATTTGTGGCATTACAGTGTCATAATCAGAAGGAACCATTTAGCAAGCCATCTTTACTTCAAGGATATGATCTTCATTCAAATGCTACATATTTCACATTCCAGATTCTTTGACAACAGCATCAGAAACTGCTGTGGCCTGAATTCTGTCCCCTTAAAATTCATTTGTTGAAGCTCTGCTCCCTAGTGTGACTGTATCTGGTGATATGGTCTTTAGGAGGTAATTAAGTTTAAATGAGGTCATAAAGATCTCTAATCCAATTGGAAGGACTGTGACTGATAATAAGAGAAAGAAACCTCTCCCTGTCTCCTTCCTCCTCTCTCTGTGAGCACACAGCTCAAAAGCAGCATCTGTAAACCAGGAGGTCTCACTGTAAACCAAATTGGCCAGTGCCTTGATATCGGACTTTACAGCATCTAGAACTGTGAGAAATTTTCAGCTGTTTAAGCCACCCAGTCTGTGGCAGCCTGAGGAGACAAAGACAGATGTTGTTATTGAGAAATAGGGTGTTGTTATAACATACCTAAAAATGTGGAACTGGCTTTAGAGCAGGTAGGGGGAGGCTGGAAGAGTTTTGAGGCGCACGCTCAAGAGTTGAGATGTCTATGAAGGGACTGTTGGTAGGAAAATGGATGTTAAATGTGAGGTGAAGGAAAAGAAGAGACCTGGAGGAAAAACTTCCATATACTTAGAGAATGCCGGCATAATCAGAAACAGAATGTTGGTAGAAGTATGCTTCTTAATGGCCACTCTGGTGAGGTTTCAGATGGAAATGAGGAACAGGTGATTGGAAACTGGATGCTTGGTTATTGGAAGACTGATCCTTATTACACAATGTCAGAGGACCTGACTGAATCTTGTTCTAGTATTTCAGGGGAAGTCAACCATGAGAGTGGCGAAGTTGAATATTTAGCAGAGGTGATTTCTAGGGAAAGTATTGAAGCTGAATCCTGAATTCTCTGTACTGCTTATAGTAAAATGCAAGAAGAAGAAGGTGAACTGAAGAAGAAATTGTTAAGCAAAGGGAACCATAACTTAGGAGACTTGGAAAATTATCGACAAATCTGTATTGCAAAAAGCCAAGAAAGTTTGTTCTCAGTTTTCTCCCTCTTCTCCTTTGTTCTCATTTTCTCACTTAATGCTGAAGAAAACACTAAGGTATGTGGCTGGGGCACCTGGGTGGCTCATTTGGTTAAGGGTCTTCCTCAGCTCAGGTCATGATCTCAGGGTCCTGGGATTGAGCCCCACATCAGGCTCCCTTCTCGGTGGAGAGCCTGCTTCTCCCTCTCCCTCTGCGTGTGTTCTCTTTCTCTGTCAAATAAATAAATAAAATCTCTAAAAAAAAAAAAAAAAAAAAAAAAAAAAAAAAAAAAAAAAAAAAAAAAAAAAAAAAAAAAAAAAAAAAACAAACAAAAACAAGAAAAGAAAACATTACCTGTGTGGCTGAACAACCATTAGATACGGAGATCATGAGTGCAAATCATGCCTTGCAGCCCTCTGAGCAGAAGTCAGACAGAAATTATACCAACAGAGCCACTGCAAGTCAGAAATAAAGGGCACTGAGAAAACAGGGCGGAATGCAGAAAGGCTGTTGGACCTCAGGGATTCTCTAGGACCGGAGGGCTATTTGTCTGCAAAACATGCTATTTTCAAGACAAAGTAAAAACAACCCTGAAGCATTCAGAGGTCATTCGTGCTGCTTCTCCCACCATGGCACCTAAGGGGCGGGGCCGCCCTCCAGAACAAAGAGGTGCAACTGTCCCCCCAGTGGGCCTGGAGAGCAGAGCTGTGCCCCCACAAAGGATTATAGCCTTTGAGTCTAACAGATTTTGCCTGTAGCTAAGATTCTAACACACACACACAGACACACACACACACCCCACAACACCACCACCAAGCACACACTCATCACTGACTTAGTCCAACTACTCTTGGTGTTTTAAAGCAGGATGCCGACAGAAGCATCCTCTGGGACTGCAATGTTTCTAAGTGCTATGCAGACCCTAATTTCATCAAAGTTGCTCCACCTTTACCTCTGCTCCACTTCTCTGGCCATAAAAGGTACAATTCATCCTTTAGGTCTATAGCAAAGACAACTTAATTAAAAACTTGGGATGATCTCCTTGAGCCTGGCTAACAGAAGCAAGAACTGAGATGCAAATTCTTGAGTTGAAAAGCCAGATTTTAGAAATGTCAAAAAAAGGAAAGAAAGCCCAAGACCGAGGAACAACGAAAACAGCCACAACAAAAAGGGTGCACAGTGAATAGCTTTCGAAGACTATGTTTTCTCGCTGTTATTAAAAAATAGGAAGTTTTTAAATGAGGACGGTATGAAATATGAAGTGGCCCAGCCAAGCCTTTCCAGTGTAATACTGGGAAACAGTAAACAATTACATTATATAAACCAACCATCTGAGCAGAAATGATAATTAAAGTAATGCATCTGTAAGCTTCACTGATTTATGAATTTGTTTAATGATTCTTGATCCGAATAGCAGAAACTATTTTGCATTCCCTGATTTTTAAAGGCAATATATAACCGCATGACCTTTTGTTGTACCAATGGAAGTAATAGGCAGTAATACTCTGAGAGATTCAAACGGTCACACTGATTTTTGATTACATTTTAACCCCTATATATTTTTTCCTTCATTGACAAAGTTGTATGAGTGTATATTCATAACTATTGATTGTTTTGGGAAGAATCACGGCACCCGAGCAAAACTGCCTCCCAATAGCTAAGGTTAGGCTTAAATCAATGCGAGCAAAGCCATTAACCATGGTGGGGAGTTTGGCCTCACTCCCTGGCCCTCCCACAGGCCTCACTCCACAGCCACCACAGAGGGTCTGCTTGTTAATACCTGCTGCTGGACGAAGGCCGTGATGGGTGCTTGTCCCTATCAGGGAATTGCTTTGTTTATGTGTTGTTCAGTCACCAGCTGATCTTTCAAATCGTGTCTTGTGGTGTAAACTTCCTTGTTTGTTTTCACTTCTTTTTAGCCTGGTTGCCACAGAAGCTTAGCACACAGCTAACCTAAGAATCAGAAACTAAGTGATGACAAGAATGACAGAAAAGTAGGGATGATATTGGGATGTCTGAGTGTCTCAGTCGTTTAGCGTCTGCCTTGGGCTCAGGTCACGATCCCAGAGTCCCAGGTTTGAGCCCCAAAGAAGGAAGCCTGCTTCTCCCTCTCTCACTCCCCCTGCTTGTGTTCCCTCTCTAGCCATGTTTCTCTCTGTCAAATAAATAAATAAAATCTTCAAAAAAAAAAAAAAAAAGTAGGGATATTATTAGTGCTCTGAGTTTTCTCTCACATTCTGTGTGTATGTGTGTGTGTGTGTGTGTGTGTGTGTGTGTGTATGATGTTCTCTGTTCTCTCTTTTACACACTTTCTGTCCTCATTCTCTCTCTTTGTACCAGTACCTCCAAAAGGAGATGCTAAAGAGGGACATGCTTTGCAAGCTGCATACACACACACCAGCTTTCATTTATTCAAGAAATCCAAGCATTCTCTCCTCAACATGGCCATGTTTGGCTGGAAGCAGATACAAGAAAACTATAGAAACAGTCAATTTGCCATATTAGATAAGCCGACACATTTATCTATTTCTGTACCTTGCCTCTGGGAGTGACCAGTTTCTGATGTTTCATAAGAAGGTGAAGGGGGGAATCAAACAGAAGGAATAAATACTTTCTGCAAACACACTTTAGATACTCATTCCCTAGTCAGGATAGCATCTTATAAACTTCTATTCTCCTACTCTTTTATTTTGTTCCCCTGTACCTTCCTGTCCATATTAAATTTAAAATAATCATTGCAAATGTTCATTTGAGTATTTCATGAAATATTTTGGCAATCTTACAATTTATTATGCACCTTTCTTTCATTCCTCTTGTATTGAGATTTACCTCTATTGAAAAGCTGATTGTGTTTTTAAGAATTAATTTCCAAGAAAAAGATACTAAGTGGCAAATAACTCTCTTTGATTTTATTAGTGCATGTGTATACTTTTGCCACTCGCCACTTTCTCATAGGATGGGCTGTATTAGATGTTGCACTGTTTATCCTACCTGAGAATGTTCTGACAAAAACACAAGTGCTCATTACTATCAGACATTTACATAAAACAGGGTCTGAAGATGTTTGACATCGATTCAAGTGAATATTTTTAAGACATTTTTTCCTATAAGCCAAGGTTAAACTGGATCTTCAAGGACTTCAGAAAAAACTACCAAAAATTACTTTGGAGGCGATTTAAAAAGAAATGCCATGATTTGAATCTAAAGAATAATCAGTAAAGAAGCCTATGTAACAACATCAAATATTGAAGAAAGCCATTGCCAACACTTGACTACAGAATTTCTTTCATAATATTAAGACCGTTTGGACTTCATTAACAGAATTTTGGGGCCAGATTGTGTGGAAATACAAAGAAAGCACAGGAGCATAGTCTATCTAAGTGACATCTTTCAGTATCAAAATTTAATGATGATAAAACCAGTTTATGATATCTGACAATGTTTATGCTTCACATTGCAATTTAAAAATTGGAAGTGTTATACACATAAGCATTTGTTCACACACATATGTGTCTCTTGATTGTGATGGAACATTGCACAATATGACTTTCATGTTGATTTTATAGCAATAGCATGGATTTTCTATCAGTATGTCTCTGATCATGGAAAGAAAAAATTTGCTCATTTTTATTGACTTATGACTGACTCTAAAGGATGGCTCTAAATAACAATGTCTGTTATCTTTTCATTGATTTTTGTGATTAAATACAAAATTACAAAAATTAAAATATTTTAAATCTAGGACATATTTCCCACTTGCTGAAAATTTGACCCTAACTCATTTGACAGTGTCCCTTTAAGCCTTTTAAGGGTCACTTAGCATTTCCATTACAGATCTTGACTTTCAGAGGTTTAAAACTTGGCAGTTTAAAGTTGCAGGAGTCTGGAACTTATACAAGTTGTCAGACCAGATGTTTTTTATTTATTTGAAATTTTTTTTCTTTTACCCTTTCTTTTCTTTCCAGCACTAAAAGTGTTTCTGAAACTGCTGGTACCTTCCAAAGTACACAGAAACTAAAACCTTTAAACTTTTTATTTTTCTGCCCTGGAGATGTCAATATTTTTATATAAAAATATGATAATATGGAGAGATAGGCTCCCCACACCACAATAAAAGTAAGCCCACCTGATTCCAGAACTATTTATGTGTATTACAATAAAGATGAGAAATAAAAATGAATTTTAAAGGCCAATGATAAGTAGCAATCCGGTGAAATTAAACCAAATGATGAAATCCTACTGAATGGACAAGGTATTTGACAAATACACAAAGAAAAAACACGAGTTCAGATTAAATGTGGAAAAGTCTTTGATGTGCTTTAGCCAGTGTGTAAAACCTTCAAGTTGGTGGAAGGAGGTCTGAATCCTAAAGGAAAGGTGCTGAATGCTTAGAATCAAGTTCAAGTCAAATAATGTTTTTAGTGCTAACATTTTCTGCCAAAAAAAAAAAAAGTGTTCCTCTTATCGACTGCACTTGCTTTTTAAGAACCTGAATGACTACATAGGTGACAAAGTTATAAACCCCTTCAAATAACTGACAAGTGTCTAAGTCAGTTTAAAAAGATTAAGAGTGGCTCCCTAGTTGTGAAATTATACAAAAGTGCCATTTCACTTTTGAAGCAATTTGAAAGCCATTCATTTCAGTGGCAGGTAGCCAAAACACAAAAGCCAGAGAATGGCAGCAGAGATGTCACACAGGCATACACGCGTCTTTTCCAAAAGCTTGTGCTGCCTCTAACCTCAAAGGCACAGCCTCAATAGGTTGCATAGACAAAAGAGTCGCAGCAAAGATCCCGGGTTCTGGCTTGCCCTGATTCACTCTCACCAATTGCCATTTCTTAACTTAACTCTTGAGCCCAGTGCCCCACTGTGGGTGGCTGGATGCCCACATGAAGTTGCTGGGGACTGAGCACAATTTGCACCATTGCAAATACTTGATGGACAAAGTCTTAATACACCCGTGAACATGCTGATGGACCATTCCTGCATTTCTGGTGCTGAAATCTTCTTGCAGTGTATTGACCTCTAACCTAGCCACCACACAACATCTAGCAAAATACCCACAAGTTATACTCTATTTCTCCTCTCCACATAATATAGTTAAAGAACAACTTTACACAACAAGCTTAAGCCCTAACGGTAAAAACTGGACTTCAAGCAGCCTAAATATCATGAAGAATAGTTTAAGTTCAGGCAGTGTGCTCGTTCTGGAGGTGCCAGGGAATACTAGAACGCCCGGTGTTTGGGGGCCAAACAAGATAATCTTGGAAAACTTGAAAAATTCTGTTGGACTTCATAGTAATAACTTAAATTCTTTTTTGTTAAGATTTTATTTATTTATTTGACAGAGAGAGAGAGAGCACAATTAGGGGGAGCAGCAAGCAGATGGAGAGGGAAAGGGAGAAGCAGGCTCCTTGCTGAGCAGGGAGCCTGGCTCCAGGCTTGATCCCAGGACCCTGGGATCATGACCTGAGCCAAAGGCAGCCACTGAACAACTGAGCCACCCAGGTGCCCAAATAACTTAAATTCTTAAGGCCAATGCTGGTTAAATACCATTGTGTGTTACTATTGTATGCTCTTCCTTTTGATTGGAGACGTGCCATGTGAGAAAGTGGTGGTGTTTTTAAAGCTCCTTTGGTGCATCCTATATACTTGTCTAGTTCATAGCCATTTCTTTTAGTCATCTAGACACTTTTCCTGTAGAAAGGAGAAAGACATGCAAACAATTTAGTAGAATTAAAGAAGCAGCAGTGGAAGTGAAGGGAAAAAGTATTTACATTTGACTGGTTAAGTCAAGAAAGTCTTCAAAAATGAGATGACATTTAAATTAGTGTTTAATTGGAACAGAAGGATTTAGTCAGGTAAACAAATCAGGTTAGGGAGTGGGATAGAAAGATAAACAGATGTTTTTAGGATATTCAGAGATAGTGGTGGGACTTAAATCAAGTGTTGGGGGCTGCAAAGTGGATTGGAAGAATTATTGATAGCCCAGGTGTAATGATTGCTTATCACAATATTCTGTGTGTATATGTGCGTGTGTGTGTGCACATGCGTGTGCATTGTGTATATGTGAATTAATCATCACAAGAACTTAATGGCTAGATGTTCTTACTAACCTCGCTTTACTTGCCAGGATTTGTACCCAGACAGTCTCTCTGCCAGACCCTTGCACTTAGGCCCCACCCATACAGCTAATATAATACTTGGGACAAGAATGCCAGGGAAGGATGAGAGAGCATCATGAGCCTTGTTTGGCATGATGGCAAGTTTAAACTAGGTCCTTCTATTCTGTAAATACTAGGGAGGCTTTGAATATTTTTGAGCAGATGAATGATCATGATCATATCTGTTATCCAAAATAAGGACAGATTAATGACTAACAAGTTTGGAAGGAGAGGGGCCATAGTCTAAATTAGAGGTTCTCATGACTGGGCCAATGAACACACCCAAAAGATACAGATTCTAGGTTTCGACATCACTACTATAAATGACCATTTCTGAGATGGTGAGAACTTCCAAAAGTGAAGCACAAGAACGCTAGAGAAAGGGAAGTGAATTTGCAAGGAAATATGTAAAAGAAGGTTTAACAGGACATGATGACTGGTTGGAGGTGGAAAGATGAGGAAGTCTAGGCAAAAGTCTAAGTTGATGCCTAGGTGGATGCCTAAAGGCTCACTAGGCAACAATGTCTTCAAACAGAGAACCCAAGAGAGAGAAAAGGATGCATGTGCTACATGTTAAATGGCTTTGGGATGATGGTGTGAACATGTCAAGGGTACTGTGGTTCTGGCACTCCCAAGAGAAGCTTCAGATAAAGTTACAGATGAGCAGTTGGTAATTGCCAGTGAACAGATGGTAGTTAAAACCACTGTGAAAGGAAGTGTGTGTCCCAGGATAAAATATGTGAAGTAGGGGAAGAGGGCCAAACATGCACCCATGTAGCATTTAATATACGAGTATAAAATGAGTAATCTAAGAAGGACTGTTGGAGTTGTAGGGTTGAAATGGGGAGAAATAGCTCCAAAGAAAGATGGAAGGTGGAAAATAACATGATGAGAAAGGGACTCTGGAGTCCAGCAGACCAGATTCGAACTTATGGGGCAAATACTATAAGCCAGGCATTGTGTGAGTACTTTCCATGCCTTATTTCATTTAATATTCAGAAATAGCCCTAAAAGGAAATACAGTAACAAGTTGTTTTTTTTTTCTAATGAAGATTTTATTAATTTATTTTATTTGACAGAGAGAGAGAACACAAGCAGGGGGATTGGCAGGTAGAGGGAGAGGAAAAGGAAGAACCATACTCTCTGCTGAGCAGAGAACCCAATGCAAGACTCCATCCTAAGACCCTGGGATCATGACCTGAGCCAAAGGCAGATGCTTAATCAACTCAGCCACCCAGAAACCCCTACAATTGCCACTTTTACCTCACTAATAGGGGAAATATATATTATGATTAGGAACTTGCTCAAGGCCACTTAATAAGCTACTGATGACGATAGGACTCCACTTCCTCCCCCAGAGCCAATACTCCTAACCAATCATATGCTTAACTACGTCTGTAAATTCACACTTCAAATACCAAGACATAGATCTGTTGAACACTGTATGTCCTTGCACCTGATGTACTACCAGAAACCAAGTAGGTCCCCAATAAACATTGAATGAATGAAGGAAAGAATAAGAATTGAAGTGTAACTGGTGTTCTTCCTTTTCCTTTCCTCTTCTTGGCTGCTCCCAGAATGCCTTCCCACTAATCTTACTGGCAATCAGCATATCACTAGTCTCGCATTTATTTCATAAAGCCCTCCTATCAGCCTCATCCAAAACCAGACCTCCTCCTCCTGAACACATACAATGTTAGTCTGTGCCACATACATAGAATTTATTCTATTTTATCTATAATCAATTCCCTTTCTGAATTCTTCTATCTTGCTTCAAAAGCAGGCTATGAGCTTTGCATGGAAATTTGTGTACTTCTGCATTCTTCAGGTAAATTAGGCCCATATTTTTCACCATGTAGGTCTTAGTCATTGTCTGTTGATTGCTTTAACTGGTTAAGATCAGAATATTAAATAGCATGTGACCCATGGCTGTGTCACAAATATCACCATGCTCCCTTAATCTTTTTCTAAAGATGTAAAATGTAGATTTCAGTAAAAGCAACTGTATAGAAAAAAAAATATGTACCAGACATTTGCAGTTACCCTTGGTAATGTTCTTTGCTACTTACTGTTACAGCAGACAACCTTTTGCTATGTCTTAATAAATCCCACTTTACAGTTTTCATGTCTTATGCATTTTGAGTTATATTTAGTTGAAACTTGGCATTCAATTTAAAGTTTCAAATATGTATGTATGCATTCTCTTAATCTATAAACTTGTTTGGATGCATGGCACAAAAAAGTAAATTACCAAGTCCTTTGGGTGCCTAGTTGGGTACGATGAAAGTGAGGGCTGCAGCTGTCCAGAGAGGGAACATCATGTCAGCTGGCATTTAGGTAAGAAAGATTTGCAGCCCCAGAAAGTGCACAGCAGACAACAACATGCAGAACCTTTCATGGGGAAAGAGAGGTGATTAGAAGCAGATTCACTGCACCCACAGCTTTGCTGAATTCTCACAGGTGTTTTGTGAGCAATAGGGCTGCTTTTTATCTGCCATTACCCAATGAATGGTGACCTACTCCCTCTTGGCCTGACCTTATAAATGTCTTCATAACCCCTGGATTAGACTATTGCTCTGCATTTAATGGGTAACACTGACTACTAAGAGCCTAAGAGTCCCATCTTGTACAAAATTAAGAAAATATTTTCTTATTGCTACCATGACATGTTCTTCTCTCCTGGTATTCTTTTTATCTTGGGTAGGATATGAATATGGCTGGCTGAAGGAATCTTCACTAAATGCTTCCCAATTGATATGAAATTAGTTGATGGGGTAACAGCTTGCCCCATCAAGTGGGTAGAAATAGAAGCACCTGAGATAGCACTCTAGGACAATTCTCAAATGCCTCCCTCTCTCCCACCCCTAATATTTATACAGTGATTTTCCTCAATTAGATTGAAAATGAACTAAGGGAAATGGTGTAATCTCTAACAGGAATGTTAAAAAATTAAGCCTGCTAAATTCAACCTAAAATTTCACTGGGGCTTAGGTTATCCCTTGCAAAATGCTATCTCCTTTCAGCGGAAGAAAAAAAAAAGATTCTCAGATTACATTAAAAAGAGAAAGGTGTAAATCAATGAAAACAATAAGGGATTTTTGCCAGGTGTGGCTTGAACTTGTGTCTCCTCTGCTTACTATATGACCCTGAGCACATTTCCTAAGTTTAAAATTAATTTTTGTTGAAGGGGACCCTGAAAAAATAGGAAAGAAAAAAAGATTAAGGAGAAAGAAATGAGAGGATCACATCCAATTCCTTGTGAAAGAAACTTTGGTTATTTTCTCAGCGTTATAGACCAATGTGTACTAGAGTCTCTTCTAACAGAAGCCTCATAAACATCTCAGTGGGATGATTTAGTCTGTCTTCAAGGGAGCATTAAGAAAAGTTTTCTTTTTGAAGCCTGTTAAGAGCCACAGATCTCCTTTCATCTCAGCTGCTGGATATTTAAAGCTCATCTGTCACAAAGGGCTGATATCTAAGATCTATAAAGAGCTCCTCAAACTCAACACCCCCAAAAAAGATAATTGCATCAAAAATGGGCAGATGATATGAACAGACACTTCTCCAATGAAGATATACAAATGGCTAGCAGACAAATGAAAAACTGTTCATCATAATTAACCATCAGGGAAATTCAAATTAAAACCACATTGAAATACCACCTTACACAGTTAGAATGGCCAAAACATTCAACAAGTGTTGGAGAGTATGTGGAGAAAGAGGAACCCTCTTACACTGTTGGTGGGAATGCAAGTTGGTGCAGCCACTTTGGAAAACAGTGTGGAGATTCCTGAAAAAATTAAAAATAGAGCTACCCCATGACCCTGCAATTGCATTACCATGTATTGACCCCAAAGATACAGAGGTAGTGAAAAGAAGGGCCATATGTACCCCAATGTTTATAGCAAGGATGGCCACAATCACCAAACTGTGGAAAGAGCCAAGATGCCCTTCAACAGATGAATGGATAAAGAAGATATAGTACATACACAATGGAATATTATGCCTCCATCAGAAAGAATGAATACCCAAGTTTTGTTTCAACATGGACCGGACTGGAGGAAATTCTGTTGAGTGAAATAAGCCAAGCAGAGAAAGTCAATTATCATACGGTTTCACTTACTTATAGAGCATAAGGAATAACATGGAGGACATTAGGAGAAGGAAAGGAAAAGTGAATTGGGGTAAATCAGAAGAGGAGATAAAGCATGAGAGACTGTGGACTCTCAGAAACAAACTGAGGGTTTTAGAAGGGAGGGGGTGGGTGAACCTGGTGGTGGGCATGTATTGCATGGAGTACTGGGTGTGGTGCATAAACAATGAAACTTGGAACCCTGAAAGTAAAATATGATTTAAATTTAAATTTAAATTTAAATAAATCAATCAATAAATAGATAAATAAATAAATAAATCTGTCTAAGAGATGTCCAGATAATAGCTACTCACATCCAAAGACATTCGGAGAAAGTGTAAACTTAGCAAGACTTGCTTTCCCAAGTTGTCTCTTCCCTTTAGCCAGAAGGAAGAACAGAGTCTTTGGACCTTGTTCTTGTTTTGCCTTGTTGTTTGGCTTGTGCTTTATATTCATAGACTAGGAAAGACTAATGTTTGTGATTAGCCTTCCAGATTCCTTCTCTCTTGCATTCTCAGGTTGCAAACATCCCACCATCTGAAAACACAATACCTCCCCATCCCACCAACCCTGTAAGTTTTCATTCTAGGCTCCTTTACGTTCAGTTGATTGCTCTGCTAGATCTACTAAAGATATTCGTCTTTACTCTTTGACTAGCCATTTCTTTCAAAGTCTCCAGTATAGGGTACCTGGGTGGCTCAGTTTGTTGAGCAACTGCCTTTGGCTCAGGTCATGATCCTGGAATCCTAGGGTCAAGTTCCACATTGGGCTCCCTCCTCAGCAAGGAATTTGCTTCTCCCTTTAACCTCCCCCCCTCGTGTTCTCTCTCATTTTCTCTATCAAATAAATAAATAAAATCTTTAAAAACAAATCTCCAGTATACTTGTTAGGATATAACTCAAACTGTTTTCACTCTTGTGCTTGTTGTTATATGGCATGACCTCATAGAAAAAAATACTGGACTTGGTAAAAAAAAACCAAAAACTTCTTAGTACCATTTAAGCAAATATATACAGATATATATATATATATATATATATATATATATATATACATTTACATTTATATTTATTTATTTATGCTTAGTGTTATATGGCATGACCTTATAGAAAAAGTACTAGACTTGGGGGACGCTCGGGTGGCTCAGCTGGTTAAGCGACTGCCTTCGGCTCAGGTCATGATCCTGGAGACCCAGGATCGAGTCCCACATCGGGCTCCCTGCTCGGCGGGAAGCCTGCTTCTCCCTCTCTCCCTCCCCCTGCTTGTGTTCCCTCTCTGGCTGTGTTTCCCTCCATCAAATAAATAAAATCTTTAAAAAAAAAAAAAAAGGAAAAAGTACTAGACTTGGTAAAAAAAAACTCTTAGTACCATTTAAGCATATATATATACATATATATTACATATTTATATTCAAAATATATATATTTTTTAGATATGTCTTGTTATTTTTTCTGTACAACAATGATAGGAGACGAATAACACTACTATTTTACAGGTGAAAGAAATGAAGCTTGGCAGGAATAGAGAGTGAGAGGGAGTTAAGTAAGTTGCCTAAGGTCCTACAGCAAGTTACTAATAAAATCCACATATAAATTCAAGCTCTTTTGACTCTAATGTGCATACCCTTTTCACTAAACACTATTATGCCTCGGAAGTTATTTAAATGCCTTAAGCCCTAATTCATTCATTTACAAGATGAGGATATTAATCTCTACATAGCTCGGAACGCTCTTATGAAAAATCAAAAAAGTGAAAGTTCTTGATAAACATCAAAATGTTATAAAAATATGGGTTATAATAAAGTAAATTAGCAAATGCAGAATAACAATCATTTTTGTGTAAGTTATTATACATGTTAAACTAAAAGGCACTTATTAATTAGCCATTTTCAGTTAGAAGAATGAAGGCCTCAAGTATGGAAATTAGACTTCTAATTCCCTTTTCAACATAATTTAAAAAAAATTCACAAAAGCTAATTTATGGAAACAGGATAAATGTTACACCTTTAAGACTGTGTGAAGAGGGTGGATTTCCAAGGCAATGTGGGGAAAGACAGATTTTTCATAAGTACGTATGAGAATATTTTTCCCACATCATATGAATAAGGTGCAGTGAGAGAAAGCAGTGACCTCACCTCTCTTGAAATGAATGTGCCTTGATGACTAAGTCGAAGGTGCCATTGCATGCCCTCTGTGCTCAGGGTAAAGTACGAGCACTGAATCTAGATTTTTCTGGAAGCTAATGGTGTCCAAGATTTTTATTGTATTAAATTTAGTTTGAATCTTTGAATAATCCAATTTAAAAGCAGATATGTGGAAATGCTGCTTTTGTGTTCTTCAGTTTCTTCAAAGATACAGCATATATGAAATTTTCTTTTCAGCACAAATCTCATGAATAGTTTTATTAATTTCTTTCTTTTTTAAAAAAAAAAGACTTTATTCATTTATTTGACAGAGAGATCACAAGTAGACAGAGAGACAGGCAGAGAGAGAGGAGGAAGCAGCTTCCCTGCAGAGCAGAGCCTTGATCCCAGGATCCTGAGATCATGACTTGAGCGGAAGGCAGAGGCTTTAACCCACTGAGCCACCCAGGTGCCCTATTAATTTCTGTTGGTACAGCTAAACATCAGCCTGAATAACACAGCCGTGGTTTTTTTTGTTTTTTTTTTTGTTTTGTTTTGTTTTTTGCATTTTAGAGATTCCATGATTCTTGTCACTTTGGAAATCATGAAGGTTTTTGATTTATATAAACATTTGCCTACTATTGTCCTCACCTAGATACAATGATGAGCAAAACAGACCTTTTTAGATTATAATGGAAAAGTAAGTTCTCAATTAAACAATTACACAAATGTATAACTGGAAATTTTAATAAATGCTCTATAGGAGTATTATCAAGTGATAGAAGAGAGATTTTCTGAGTGAGATCAAAAAAAGCCCACTGAAGAAGTGATTCTTAGGCTGAATTCTAAAAAACTGACAAGCATTAATTAAAGGAGAAGGGTAGAGGAGCAGGAAAAGAGAAAAGAATTCAGAAAAAGGAAAACAGCGTATGTAAAAACTCTGATGTGGGAGGGCCTTTAGTTTTCCCCTAAAGATAAAAATAAAAGCCACTAAACAAGATAAAAATGGCTTCCATCTTACATAAAGCATAGAGTCTATTAGATTCAATCCATCTTTGGTTACCTATGTTTTTTAAAGAAAAAGAAACTGCAGGTTTTGCTATAAATCCTATGTTTCAATAGTAGGTGTTTAGATGTTACATTTCATTCATTTACTCATTCATTTTGTGTTCTCCATTCTGGAAAAACGAATGGCTCTTTAGAAAATACTTTTCTGGTTACTCTTTCAAAAAGAAGCTCCACAGATCATATCTTTATACAGTCTACTACATGGACCTATTTAAAAACTAAATACTTGATCAAGGGAGGTATAATTTTACAAATTCAGATGTACATGGGAGAAAGAGTGATTTAGCAACCCAGATCTTTTAGTCTAAATTCTAACTTTGCATGGATCTTGTTTAAACATTTCTGAAGACTCATGGTTGTTCTGTCCATGCTTTTCCCACTAGATTATAATTGTCTGCAGAGATCTGAGTGTAAGTTCCCAGCAGCTGTGATCGGTAGTCCTTGGGGAATTCATAAGTGATTTCTGCTGTGTGAGTAGGTAACGCAAAGCATTACTCATATGGCACTCATGAAGTGATGGTCATTGGAAAGTATTGACTGCTTTGTTTGGTTATAAAGTTATAGGCCGCATTCCTAATGTTTTCTCCAATCCTATGCCACTAATCATAAAAGAGACAAAATGAGGAGTGTAAGTATGCCACCTTTCAAGTGGTAGATGAGAAGTGGGGTCATGACTATATCATGAACTTATGATAAAGTTCTTATTTTCAACCTTGATCTTGTCCCTGAGCCCCAGCCTTGTCTGTCAACCCACATCCTTGTCATCTCGACCTAAATACCTACTCTGCATCTCAAACTTAACATACCTGTAAGCACAACTTTTTATGTGCTCTCACCAACCCTTAATCCTAACCTATTTCTCTCCTGGTTTTCCACAATCAGAGAAACAGCCATCTACTTTTCCCAGCCAAAAACATATGAGTTGATCTAAATTCTTCTCTTACCCTCATCCTTCCAACATCCAATCCATTAGCAAGTCCTTCGAGCTCTATGTCCAAAACTTACCCAGAATCTATATCCACAACCATCCCTCACCACTAACAGTAAATAATGATCTTTTCTCCAGATGCCATGCAGGGTGACCACACCTTAACTCTCCAAGACTCTCTGTGATCTACTCTTTGCCTAGCTCTCCCACTTCCTCTCATACTATTCTTTCCTTTATTTTTTATCAGCTTTACTCATGTGAGCTATTTTACTAATGCTTAAACAAATCAAACAGGGTATTGAACTTGCTGTTTCCTCCTCTTGGACCTCTCTGCTCCATGATCTTTGCTTCTTGTGTGTCATTCAGTTGTCACTACTGGTATTACTTCATCAAAGATACTTTTCCCAACAACAAATATGACATAATACTTTGCTCATCCAAATCACTCCCTATAATTGTGTATAGTTTTCTTTCTATGCTGTTCTTACTATCTTTTTGTAAATGTGCCCACTTTCCCTATTCTAAGTAAAATATAAATTTCATGAGAACAGGAATCATATCTATCTTTTTCATACCTATATTTCCAGTACCTGGAAAAGTGATTTATAAATACTTATTAAAAGGAAGGAAGAGAGAATGAAGAAAAGGAAGAGAAAAATGACAAGTGAATGAACAAATGAAAAGAAAAAGAAAATATAGAGTTATTGCATCCAATAAAAACAAGTTGGCATCCCTTATCTTTTATTATCAGTCTTCAGTCTAGATATAAGGGGGAAAATATTTCTCCCAAAGCATTCCAAAAACATTCTAATGCACCGTGGGGGAAAAATCTACTTATCTAATAACTATATTTTTAAAACTGAATGGTAAAACTGTGGATAAAGCAGAAATGCATATGACAAGAGAAACAGAAAAAAAGGAAAAAGAAGGACGCAATGTTGCACTGTTGAGCAGCATTAGTTGTATTATCTTATCTTCTCCTTAGTTTGATTTTAAAAAAAAAGAAAGACAATAAACCACAATGACAGTTCAAATGCATGTTCATTCTGTTGGGTATCATTCAGTAGATGATACACTGGGCTACATTCTCACAATGTGATTATTCCCTCTGAGTGGAGCTCCATTGATTTCAAAGTCTCAAAGCAGCCATTTTGGACACCACTGAATGCAAATATTATAATGTCATTTGAGATACTCTAATGTGCTTTTTGAAAAAATAGTCTCTCAATAACACTCAAACTTACCCTGATTGGGGTTTGGGCTACATTACTGCTAGGAGAAGATGGCTCAATCTCTTCTTAATGGCTTACTTTCAGCACTTTAAATTTGACAAATCATATCGAGTTCTTGCCTAGGATTTCACTGATTCTACACAGGGTGGCCCAAAGCCTTGAAGAAGTCCTTGGATAAGTGCTTCCTAAGGACAAGGGCTCTACGGTATAAATCACTGTACTGCAAAGGGTGCTGGTACATCACAGGCACTCACTATATCTTTCCTGAATGAATACATCAATATTAATTTCTACTTTCTTAGTAAGAAAAATTGACAATCAGCCCTGTTTCACTGATTCTTCCAATTCAGGCACCCAAGAGTCAAGTAGAAACTTCCTTCAGAACTGTCAGTGGTATAAACACTTTCTTCTCCTTGATTTTCTTAACACAATGAACACCTAATAGCCACATGTTGGGGCCCCTGGGTGGCTCAGTCATTAAGCGTCTGCCTTTGGCTCAAGAAATGATCTCAGAGTCCCGGGATCAAGCACCACATCCAGCTGCCTGCTCAGCAGGAAGCCCGCTTCTCCTTCTCTCACTCCCCCTGCCTTTGTTCCCTCTCTAACTGTGTTTCTTTCTGTTAAATAAATAAATAAAATCTTAAAAATAAATAAATAAATAACACCACATGTTATATGTGAGCCATGGAATAAACATATAGCAATTAAAAATTTTTCTGCCCTCAAAGAAAACCTATTCAGAGATAATCCCACTAAGACCCATACCTATCTTTAGAAATTCTTCCTGCCTCCCTCAATAATTCCCTGCTCTAGTAGAGGTCACAGTATTTTTTTCAAAAACAAATTTCCTGTTCACGCTGCCCCCCATTCCTGGAAAGCCTTTGGTTTTTCTGGTCTATATTTAATTAAAGATACAGAGTCTATTCTTCCTTTAAGCTTTAATAGACACTGTGTCTGGTTTAAGGTATCCCAAGAAACTAAACATTAAATGATAACTTTGGGCCCTCGACAAGATTGCTTTCTCCAAAATACTTTGGTATGGTGTCCTAGGCTTTTGTTAAAACACTGTAGGAATCTTACCTTGACATTTAATATAGGGAAGTTTTTTGAGCGTGATTTTTTTTTTCATTATTTCACTCTCTGTCCTCTATGAAGTGTCACATGAGAAGATTTTTCAAAACTAAGGGCTAGGTAAATCCCTGCTTCTCCCCAAGAATTCTTTTGATTATGTTCAAAATTAATCTTATAACTTTGGCAGCTACCTTTTTAATTCTTTTGACCAACAAAAAGCTTAGACTTGGAAATACAACTAAACTTTAGCCATTACATTGATCATAATGTCCTTCTAACATTATGCTAATTTATCCACAAGATAAGAAAATGAGTCTCCAAATTTACATGTAAGTAGTTTTTAGCAAAAGATAATTTCAAAAAATATGTTTTTCACTATTTGAGGGAATAGAATGGTGACAAGTACAGATCAAAAAGTATCTGTTCTTATAGCATTTATCGTCTTTGTATTTTCCCTTCCTATTTTTTTAACTAAAAGAAGTAGCAGAAGAATGTCCAGGCTTTGATCATCAAATGGTCACATATGGCTAATATTTTGTTACCTCTCCTTAAATCTGTTAAGATATAAAGCCTTTCTCAGGTATAAAACCTTTTCTCAAAAGATCAAGTGATATCCCATTGAGTGGGTATGTCTAATTTACTTACCCTGTCCTAGTATCTTAATTATGGAGGCCGTTTCCTATTTTTTATTCATTGTAACCCCGTTATGTAACCTTCTGCCACTTTTCTTGTTAGATTATTCCAGATATACATCTACTTTACCATATTCACCACATTGGATTCTTCTCACATTTATCAGCATTTATACACTTGCTATATGTATTTGTATACTGGCTGAAATTTATTTAGCAAAATGAATGTCCTATCATTTAAGTATTTGGATGTAATTATTGACATGAAAAAATACATTGCAATTAGAAGACAAAATTTAGTAATATGTAGTATTCCTGATAGCTATAAGATCAAGAATAGGAAACTTGGATTTAATCTTGGAAAACAAAGCTCTCTGTTATATTTTAATAATCTTGCTACAGTTGAGCATGCTAAAGGGTAACCTAGTCATTATTCAAATTAGGCTATTAATGAGTCAATCCTATGGTAATCCAACTGAATAATTTTTTCTCTAGAGATTTCTATACATAACAAATTTTCCATAAAGTCTGACAATTTTTTTTAAAAATGTGCTCTAGTACAGAATTACCCATCCTCTGAGGGAAAGCAAGACAACCAACTGGGTAGAATTCTCACATAGGAGTGGTCATTAGGGAGCTTAAAACTACGTTAACCTTAGGCATAAACAATTGGTTCATTTGGTCAAATAAATAACAGAAGCCATCCAGTATACTGCTAATCAATCAAGTCATTTAAATGTTATCTCTATGTAGCAACAATGTAGTAGGAGAGTTGTATTTTATTTATTTTTTCTCAATTCAGAGAGGTAGCTTTCTTAATTCTCAGGTTAGAAAATTTTCTCAAATGCATATTGGGATATAAATTAATACCTTTATATATTATATGGAGGAAATGATAGCCTAGCAATAGAAACCTATGGAAACATACCATGGTATTTTCCTCTGGTCCCTCTGAAAATGTCTACTCTCTTAATACATTCCTATTTCTAATATGCAATGAGCAATTAAACTCCCTTCAATCAAACTGTGTTGCAAATGACTTTTCTAAGAACATTTAATGTTGTTGAAAGACCTCTGTTTCTTTGTAAGCGTAGCTCGTTTTTACATTCAATATTTGTAGAGGACTTAACTCATTCCTCAGTGCTTGTCTCTGTTGTGTTTCTGTTTTAATAATCTATTATTCCAGCTCTCTCTTTCCTCTCATTCTGTCCCTTGCCTCCCACTACTGTAAAAACCAACAGAAAGCCAGACACAAAGAAAAACATAGTGGGAGGGTGTTTTTTTTTTTTTTACTAGAAGAAAGGATCAGCCCTGAAATTTTCTGTTTTTATGATTTTTATGGTTTTGTCTTTGTCCAGGCTCATGCTTTCTTTTCTTTACAGTGGGGTGGAAATCCACCAATTATATTTTGACCAATTTCCATATCCCAAGTAAAGTTCTTCATGAGTCATCTTTGTAACCAAATATTTAACCTATGTATTCACTCTATGAGTAAAGACACAGAAAAAGTTACAAAAGGAGTTGAAAATTGATCATTTTTAATGTGATGGACCAAAGTATAGAACAATTAGATTAACAGATATAGATGTTTAGCTCCACTGTCTAGACTTAACCATTCTTAACATGAAATGTAATGAAATAATTGAGCACTTGAAAAGTTAAGACTGAATTCTTTATTACCTGCCTTGCTGGGGGGAAGGGCTGGGAAGAGGAGTGAAACAATTAATAAAAACTGCAAAATTCTAAGCAGTACTCTGGCAATCAGTCATCAGAAATCTTCATGTCAGGAACAATAGGTGCTGGCAATGAATATTTTGAATCTGTGACTTATCTGATACTTGGATTGTGATAAACAATTGTTTGATTTTATTTGCTTCTCCATATTGACAGCTGATCTACCTGAAGCTAGAGTTTAGGTGGGGGTATATTGGACCAAGACTTACCAGGCTTCCAACTGGGACACCTACCTAATAAAATTAGGTATGAAAATTTTAACAGAAAGTCCATTTTTGTGTGGTCAAACTGGGTCAAGCCAGAAGTGAGGTGGCAAATCATGAATTAGAAGATGAAGTGGTTTAGACATAAGTCACACTGAACTAAGGTGGAGACCAAAGCAAAGACTAGTAGCATAGAAAGTAGACATGAGTTTAAAAGTTCTCCGAATATAGGGAGAGTAATTAATGGAATTTATCAATACTGATCTTTCATTTGCACTTTAATTCATATATAGTATCTCACTATCTCACACTATCCTTCAAATTGGAAAAAAAAAATGGTTATATATGCCACTCTCACTGTTTATTCCATGACTAACCCCACTTCTGTGATGTTTATTCCTATCGAGACTAAAGAAAATCAAGTGCTTTCTTCCTTTTCGTATCAAAAGAAGTGAGACCTTCCTTCCAGCTTTGTGACATAGAAGACATCTCTTCATGACATTGAATTATTGGTTGGGAACAATACTAGAGAATCTTCATGTGATGGCCACAATAGCTACAAGCATGATTTCAATGACATATACATTATACTGCCCTGATTGAATTCTTCCACTTATTCAACCTTAATTGAAATCTGTTGGATTTTAAGCCACACCACTGACATTGGGTAGTTTCATTTTAAATGGACTAGCTATCTTATTTTCAACACATTACCACATTATACTTACCTGATTTTCCCAAGGTCTGATTTCTTCATTGACTAATGGGGTAATATATCTTTAAAAATTTGTTTAAAAGACCAAATGTATCTACTAACATATATGGACACTACGAGCAGAGGGCACAACTCCCCATAGATTCTTAAAGAATAGTAGTTTCTTTCTATTTATTCTCTGCTGCTCCAGTGAATTTCCTTCTCTTCTGCTAAATAATGGAGACATGCAGGATTGTATGTTGATTCTCAACAAGTGTTCTCACACATTCCTCTGAAAATATTTATGAAAATCTTTAGCTTGGCTCTTTCAGTCATCATAAATGCCTGTTTTCCTACTATTAAATAACAAGTGACCAGGTTACTACACTAATGTTTAAGATAAGTCATGTAGGTAAAAGGAAACTCATGCATCTCCATTATCTTTATAAACTCTTTACTAGGGAACTTGCTTGGATATAAATACATATGGCTCCAGAAAGAGAAATAATAAATTCAATTTGGCATGATATGTGTTTTCTTTTTTAATCACATTTATTTAAAGCAGGTTCAATGCACAAATATTTATAGGAACATGCCAGAAATCCTACAAAATCTCAGTTACCAGGAGGTAGTAAAACACAGGATTGTAAAATTAAATGTAGAACTTATTTTATACAGACTCTAGGTTTTCTAGTTTTCTTGCTTCACTGTGGCTGTCTTTATGCTTTTCACTGGCCCAGGATCACATATTCCTTAATACATACAAAAAAGATATTTCTCTCTCAATCTCTGAAACTCTCTAGTTTTTATTCTGATTTAACAGAGAAATATTATACACTAACCTGAATTTCACAGTTGGACTGCGTATTCAACTAACATTCCTTTGAGATAAAATAATATGAAATGTCTCAATATTTAAAGTTTATCCTTATATATCCTTTTCGACTTTAATGAATTTTAGTTACTTCTTTTCAAATCTATGGTTCTTGAAAGCCTCCCATCCATTGAGTTCTGTGATATAAGACTCTCTTCATTCTTCTTCTACTTCTTTAACCATTTCTATCTTTCCTCTCCACCTATCTATCCTGAAGTGTTGTTGTACCTCCAGTGATTTTTTGTAAATTTTATTCTCTTTTTATGCTACTTATTTTCCTGAAATGATCTTACTCACTCTCTGAATGCTTGTGATTTATATATTCTCCTACCATTAACTTCCCCTCAGTTCTAGACCCAGACAGCCAACTGATTATCTTATAGCCACACAAATTCAAAATGTCAATAGTCAAATGGGTAAGGAAAATCTGGTATACATGTACAATGGAATATTACAGAGCCACAAAAATGGAGGGGATTGTGCCATTTGAGATAACCTGAATGGACCTAGAAGATATTATGCTAAGTGAAATAAGTCAGACTGAGAAAGATAAATACCATATACCCCTAGTAAACTGAATATTAAAAATGAATAAACAAAAAGTGGAATCAGAAATACAAATACAAAGAATAAAGAAGGGGTCTGGAGGGTTGGACAAATAAAGTGAAGGGGAGAGATACAGATTCCAGTTATGGAATGAGTAAGTCATAGGAATAAATGGCACAACATAAAGAATAGTCAATGATACTGTAATAGCAATGTAATGGGACAGATGGTAACTATACTAGTGGCATAATGTATAAACTTGTCAAATCACTAAGTTGTACACCTGAAACTAATGAAACATTGTGTGCCAACTATCCTCAAATGTCTACAACTTTCCTACCAACCCTGTTTCTTCCTTATATATCTCTTACCTTGGTGTCACAAATTTCTATATACTTGAATAAACCTGTAATGAGGCAACAATTTTTTAACTTGTTTTTCCTTTCCCCTTACCCAATTATTTCCCAAGTCTTATCAATTTTGTCCTTAATGCCCCTCAAAATTTTCAGCTAGCTCCACCTCCCTTGTTCACTTCCTTAGTTAAAGCCTCCGTAGCTCTCCTTGCCCCAGCCATCTCTACCCACCACACATCTTCCTGAGTGATGAATCTAAATGTACATCTGGATATGACAACACAATGTTTGAAATCTTGTAATAACTCTCTGCCGGGAATGACCATCAATCCCTGTACCTACGGCTGAACGATTACTCCAAATTTGCCTGTGAAAGACAGGAGAAGGCAAGGGAGTCAATGTTCAGAGAAAAAGACCCTTCACTTTTTTTTTTTTTCCCGCTCCTGTCTTTTTTGGTTCTTCAGGATAATCATAAATCGTTACCACTGTTTCTCAAGCACATGATGTGCGTCAAGGGGTCTTACAGGAACTGGGAGGATCTGTTTATGGGAAAGATATGATATGCTAACCTGTGTGGTCTACTAAACATAGCCTAAGGGACAAAGCATACACCTCTCAGAGTACAGGGTGGCTCTTTGGGCTAAGAAGGCTTCCGGGAGAAGGGAACTCCGGGGGCATTGCTGGGAGAGTGGTCATGTGGGACTCAGCATTCCAATTTTAGTATATGTGCTGCCGAAGCGAGCACAAGGGACTCGGCATTCCAAAGGCCTATGCCCTTCTCTGAAACCTTTCAGCAAGCCAGGTATTATGGATGATTTCTTGCTCTACATTAACCCCAACAACTCTCATTTAAGATAAAGCCAAAAATTTGTATCAATGGCATACAAAGACCTTTACCATTTGATCCTAAAGGATTTCAGCATCTGTCTTTAAGGTTTCTACTTCAAAATTTACATTTGTGTAAGACTGAACTGCTAACAGTCTGTCCTACTATCTTTATGCCTCATTTTCCCTCCACATTATTGTTTTGTATTCCTGCGTTTCATTGAATGTGCTTTACTGACACACAGAATGTGTTCACTGACATCTTTATGTCCCCATCCATTTGCGGAGCTCATTCTTATTATCCTACCTCTTTTTAGGCATAACTCCCATTCAAAACCTTCTGTTACCACAAAAAAATCTTGCAAGACCATTTCTTCCTCTACTCCCCAAATCTGAATCTCCTATGTATTTTCGTTATTATACCTAACATATATATTATATTAATGTTGATATTAAATTAATGTTTGTAGTAGTGTGTGTGTGTGTGTGTGTTGTGTGTGTGTGTGTTGTGTGTGTCAGGCAGAGACAAAGAGAGACAACAAGGTAACAAAAAGTAACACAGCAGAACAAGAGAAATGAGAACAGAAAAAGAGAATGCACAAATATATATTCAGGGATTCAATGAAAATAATATTAGGTCTTAAGAATAAAATAGTCATTAAAATAGTTGCAGTTTGGGCTGTTGTTTCTCCTTGAAACAATACTCTCTGAAGATTCACCAAAAGAAAATCCTTAAGTATTTATAATCAGCAATGGTATAAAGATATTAGTTCATGTACTGATAGCTTAAGTGTAGTTTATGTTTTGCTAAGTAGATTTTTTAAATGAATTTTCCCTTCAAACGAATGCGACAATATGTTTAACTGCGTGCATTTTTTAAAAAGATTTATTTATTCATTTGAGAGAGTGGGGGGGGAAGGTGAGGGGTAGAGAGAATACGAGGCAGAATACCCCCGTGAGCACAGGGCCTGATGAGGGATTGATCTCACGACCCTGAGATTGTGACCTGAGCTGAAATCAAGAGTCAGACACTTAACCAACTGTGCCACCCAGGTGCCCCACTACATGCATTTTTGACAAGTGACAGCTAATATGTGGTGAGGTAAATTTATGTTCATTCTTCAATCACACTAAATATATCAGATATAAAATGAAGAATGTGTGTGGTTGTGTGCAGATGGAGCGATAGATGGGTACGTTTACATAGAGCTATATATACATATTTGTATAAATGTGTGTGTGTATATGCACATACTCATATTAATTGTCTGAGACTAGTAGCCACTTGGCACATTTCCAAAGCTGTTTTGTGTTTGTGTTAAGGTTAAAGGATTTAGCATAAAGCGTTAGATATAGTCTACTTCTGGCAAAATGCATGCCTTCCTGTACAAAGCTGTTGTTCTGTTTCTAAAACCAGTCCTGCCTCAGCTGAATGGATGGCCTTACTCTGATGTGATTGGCTCATTTGAAAGGCAATGTATCCCTTTTTGTTTTTTTAAGGGAAAACTAAACTAAATCAATATATAGTTTCTATGGACATTAAAAAAAAAAAAAAACAAAAAAAAAACAAAAAACAACCCTGGGCTCAGAAAACCCATGGCAGAAAAATATATTACATTAAACAAGGCATCATAGAGTTTGAGCATTAATCTGCATGAAGCACTTGTAATCTTATAGGAAGTGCTAGACAACTTTGGTATTGGGATTAGGTATTTTTATTTATTTATTTTTCATTATCACTAAGCTTTTTGGTACTGCAAACCCAACAGCAGCTTGTGCTGATTTCCAGAGCCACTGGAATAGCCTTGAGAGTTTCTTCCTTACAGGATGAGGTCATCAGTTAGCCAATTTCCGTCCCCCATACACTACCAAAGAAGTTCCTCTCTGTATTAGTTCTACCTTCACCTGCCAGGAAAAGAAAACACACAGCTTCCTTTATTCTAGAGTGAAGTAAAGTGGTTTGGACACAATTTGGAGGAGAACTGCCAGAAAAAACAAAAAAAGACTTTAACTTAATAATGTTTCCATACATTTAGATGCTCTTCCAGAATATATGACTTAAATTGATTTTTACCTTTTTTTTTTTAATACAACTGGTATAGGAGAAATTGAACTTTGGCATTGACCCAGAATTTTAAAGAAAAGATATAAAACTTTATAAAATCCAAAACTTTAAATAATTGCTGTGGGGGATTTTTTTTGGGGGGGCCTTTCACAAAATAATGCAATGCTTGTTGTTAACAAAAAATAATCCTAATTTTATGTGAGGTAATGCTTTTGTCTGTTTTATCTGAGACAAAATTCTAAAGAGGTTGATTTATTAAAACCATATTGCATACCAAAGAAACTGAAATAATTGCTATTGTTTCTACATGGAAATTATTATAGTCACAAATGATTTGTACAACTAAATATAGACATCCTAAAGATCATTGTGTATTTCATTCTCAGAAGACTATCCCTTGCCAAAAAAAAAAAAAACAAAAAAAAAAACCTGTTCTCAGATATTAAGTTCTGAAGACAGTTAAAACTTATCTTACCATCAGAATGCTAGGGCTATAGAAATTTTGAATGATTCCAATCCTTTTAGAAATATACTGTAGTACTTAAAATCATTTCATCCCTCATTAAATATGGTTTTGCCCCCTGTGCTTTAAAAAAATCCACTTCATTTTATGTAATAAATTTTCATTTGGAAATATCAAAAAAATTAAGTTACACTAAGTATAATAGAATCATTGATATTAGAGATGAGAAAAACATATTAGGTCTACCCTTTGAAGTCTCATGAAGGACAGTTTTCAATATAGTGTGTGACTTATCAAGTTCTCTAGTCTAGCGTTTAATGGGAATTTTCAGTATGCTAATAAAATGCTTTTAAAAATCTATCTATTGGGGCCATGTGTACCCAAGTGAAGCAGATGTTTCTGATAAATGGAAGAAGTTCTCATTTTCTGTAGTTCATTAGTATTGACTGTAAGTGAAAAAAAGCATCTTTGGGGTCTCCACTACCCACAGAACAATTAAATGAACCAAGGCAACTAGAAGCAACCAGTGCTCCCTCTCTTGCCTATTTGGACAATAGCCATAAGAATAAAACCTCAGTGTTTGCACAAACTGGGGTATTTATCTACCCCAAATTCTCCTTTCACACACCAAATTAGGTTAAATAACATAAGGCAGAAAAATTAACTGCAGCTAGAGAAAGGCAATTAAAGGATGGAGACTAGAATAAATACGAAGGAAAAATATAAATAAAAAGAATGATTTGTGGAATTAAACCTGAACTTCCAAAACTAATGTTTCCTTTAAAATCATTAAATATATCTACTAATATTCTCACTTCTAAACATTTGTTTGTTTTGAACATAAAGGGAAAGAAGACTTGTAAAACAGCACAAACCAGGATATGTACTCCATCATTAATCACTTTTGTTCTTTATAAATGAAATGTTCTATCATATACAAGAAGTAACCTGAAATACAGTGTAAAGGTATATAGACTTAAATCTCTGTGTCAGTTTCCACTGCAATTGTTTATTAGGAAATAGAGAGGCTATTTATCAGAAAGTATGCCATGATTTTGAACAAGAAAAATCATGTACTTCATCATTCAACCATTCACTCACAATAAATACTTATGGAACAAATCATCTCTCAAGCGTGGTATTAATTACCAAGCACAGAAATGAACAGAAAATCCAGTATGTTCAAATTGAATGGAGGTAGCAGCTATATCAACAGATAAACAAAGAACAAAGGAACAGGTGCTGACATGGGGGCCTGTGGTAGGTGCAGCTGAAGGGCTGTCATGTGAGAAGAGTCAGAATAGGAGGTCTGGAGCACTGTGGTCTGTTTCTCCCCCAGTAGTAAGCTATGACATAAAGATCTTAGCTACCACACATCAGTGTGAAACAAACAAGCTGTCCACTGTACATGTGAGAAGGGAGGTCATCCTTGAATCTGCCATGTCAGTTAAGACTTTATATGTTGTGTGTCAATTAAAAAAAAAAAAACCTAGAAACTATTATAGCAATACTTCAATTAGTGATATATCTGAGAATAAAGATGAATAAAATGAAATTAAGTTTAGAAATAAAAAGTCAACAAAAGTCTTTGTAAATTATTCAAAGAATATCAGTGCATCATAAAGCTCAGGAATCTTGTCCTTCTAAGACTGGTGTTGGGCAGGGCTAAACATGCTCACCTTATGTAAAGAGGTCAAAGAGGGCAAGGATTACCAGTGCCCTCAAGTTTCCTTTTCTTATTTGGACCCGACTTACCTCCATTTGCTAACTCCTGTTAACCTGAAAAGCTTACCTATAGCTGGACTGACTGATCATAATTTTACTTTGAGTACATTTCAAGGTGTTGCCTCATCAGATTTTGGCTTCCTATAATTATCACTCTCTAATTAATTAATTGATGAGTTTATTGTTTGTTACCCCATCTTATTCCAAAAATGTTTTTGAGGTGACTCATTTTCTGGTGGTTTAATACAGATTTTACCCCCTATTAAAATAATGTACCTCAACAAGCAGGTGGAGAGATATTTTCTTTCCGTAAGTAAACCCTTGAAACCAAAGTATAACTGTCCACTTGTATGTATAACTAAAATCCACAGATTTATGATGCACAATCATATCATTTTGGTTAATGACTCCTCTGTCCTCCAGAAGCATGTTGACAACAACAGCGATATAACATTCTGTTTCCCTACATGTGTGTCTTATTCCAGGAGTTCTAAAGTTTGATGTCTATCACCATAATTCTACAAGGGGACAAAGTCTATTAAAACATAGCTTCAAGAGTTTCTCAAGTTCCAAAATGTACCTCCCAATTTCCATATAACGCTGATGCTGCTAATTTGGGGATCATACCTGGGATTTGGGAACTCTTGTCCTATCCAATACCTGGTGACTACCTAAATGGTCACAACCAAGTCTTACTTTTGTACAGAACCTTCGAGAAAGAGCTTAATCAATGTCAAAAACAATAAATAGGGGCGCCTGGGTGGCTCAGTTGGTTAAGCGACTGCCTTCGGCTCAGGTCATGATCCCGGAGACCCGAGATCGAGTCCCACATCGGGCTCCCTGCTCGGCAGGAAGCCTGCTTCTCCCTCTCTCTCTCCCCCTGCTTGTGTTCCCTCTCTAGCTGTGTTTCTCTCTGTCAAATAAATAAAATCTTTAAAAACAAAAACAAAACAAAACAAAAAACAATAAATAAATTCATGAATAATTGTACCTGGCTTCTCTCTCTAAGGTGGAAAGATCTCATTCAAAATGTTGGCCTTTGCATTTATCCCAAAGCTACACATGTAGTGAAAAGAAGGGCCATATGTACACCAATGTTCATTGAAGCAATGGCCACAATAATCAAACTGTGGAAAGAGCCAAGGTGCCCTTCAACAGATGAATGGATAAAGGAGATGTGGTACATATATACAATGGAATACTATGCCTCCATCAGAAAGGATGAATATCCAACTTTTGTAGCAACATGGACTGGACTGGAAGAGATTATGCTGAGTGAAATAAGCCAAGTAGAGAAAGTCAAGTATCATATGGTTTCACTTACTTGTGGTGCATATGGGGTAATATAGAGGACAGTAGGAGAAGGAAAGTATATGGGAAGTAGGGTAATTCAGGGAGAGAAATGAAACATGAGAGACTTTGGACACAGAAATAAACTGAGGGACTTGGAGGGAGAGGGTGGGAGGATGGGAGAGCCTGGTGGTGGGTACTGAGGGAACCTATTGCATGGAGCACTGGGTGTGGGAAATGGGCAATGAATCTTGGAACACTGAAAAAAATAATAATAATAAAATAAAGAATCTTAAAAAAAAAAATGTTGGCCTTTGAAAAACCCTAAGCAGGATGAGTTTGAGGGCAAGACCATAGTGAACGCCAAAGACCTATAACTAGAAATTTTGAATAACATTTCAATCTTCAGTTTCCTCAATGACAGACAAATGAGCTCCACATAAATCCTTGGAAATATTCAAAACATGTTACTAAAGGGATGGGTTGTGAATTCGAAGAAAAGGGAAGCAGCAATGAAAAGAATCCTGTTGCTTCACCCATAATAGGGGCTGACTGGCAGCATTTCTTTCCTTAGCAAAGTGATTTACAGAGTGCCTCAAGGACATGCAAGGGCCATAAGGTACCTGGGGCCACACTTCTCAAGTACACCATGGAAAAGTAAGTTAGACGTCCTAAAACTTATATAGATGAGTTAATAAAGACCTAGACGAATATGTCCGTGTCAGCCTAGAAGATGATTTCTAGTGGTGTGGCACAGAAATGGCACCTTATTCCTTAACCCAAATGCTTGATTTCATCAAGTGTTTGGGCAATGACATGCTGAGTAAGCCATCAAAATTACAGAGGATTCAAAGGTGGGGGGGAAATCAGCAATTTAGGAGATAGAATATGAATCTGGCAGTATCCAGACAATCTGCGCTAATAAACTCAAGCAAAGATTACACTTAATAAATATGATAGTTGAAAAATGTAGTGGGTGTAAAGATTAATTACATAAACCTCAGATTCAGTATACCATGTATGAGAAAGGCTGATAATCAGCAAATATGTTCAACAGGAGCCAACAATATGTTATTTAAATATATAAATATAAATATGCATATAAAATATACAGTCACACATATGAGTAGACATCTATAATATATTACATACAAACATATGTATATGTATAAACTATATATATATATAGAGAGAGAGAGAGAGAGAGTAGAATCAGAGTGAGTAGGATAATAGGTACCTTCTTTAAGGTTCTGAGATTAATCAGACTAATCAGAGTACTTAATCCCATTATTTTATCCAGTTATTGATTCAAAAACAATTATTAAAACACACAGCAGAGCCCCAACACGATGGAGGGAAGGGGATGAAAATGTTGAACTCCAGCATGGATAGAGCCAGAGAGTACAATGCTAAGTGAAATAAGGCAAGCAGAGAAAGGAAAATACCATATGATTTCTTTCACTCGTACATGGAATTCAAGAAACAAAACAAACAAGCAAAATGGGGGTGGGGGGGAAGGAATCAAGAAAAAGACTTTTAACTATAGGAAGCAAACTGATGGTCACCAGAGGGGAGGTGGGTGGGGACGTGTGAAATAGATGATGGGGATTAAGGAGGGCACTTATCATGATGAACACAGAGTAATGCATGGAAGTGTTGAATTACTGTTTCATACACCTGAAACTAAGTTAACTAACTGGAATTAAAACTTTTTTAAAATGTTGGATTCTATAAAATGCAAAACTGCCTCATTAGGAGACCAATGAAATGAGTAGGGCAAACCTGCCAGCTCACCAACTGGCCCTTCTGGAGATCCTGGCATGCAACTGAAACAGGTGCAGGGCCCAGCCTCGGTAGCAGTTTCCCACTCTAGCTTACATACCACTGTGTGGTCCGTGCTGGCTCCCACAACCATTTAGGATCCTGGTCTTCACTGAGAAGTACAGCATAGTCACAGCTATTTCAGGCATTTCCCGATGATTTTGCCACCATTTCACTGGTCCCCATGCAGGTAGGCGAGATGGAGAGTACTAGAGACATGGACATCTATTCTTTGTCTTCCACTTCCTGAATGAAGAATACTCCTTTTCAGTGAGCCCTCATTGGAGAGCTTCAATGGGTAGAGGACTATGTCCAGCACCAATCATGTTCTGTCTGCTTTAGGACTCCCACGGAGACCAGTTATCATAGAGTTTTGTTCCTTTGTGGGTTACTGAGCCCACAAAGATAACAAGAGAGCATCTCTATCTTCAGGAAGTTGGTAGTCAGAAACCTGTGAGTGGGTTTCATTTGATATCTGTTTTTACAAGTACACTTTTACAAAGTGTAATGGCAGCAAGATTGACCACTTAAGTTTGGCTCAGGGAACTGAGGAAGTCTTCATATAGGGACATCACTAAACCTCAAAATGAAGAGATGAGTAGGCATTTGCTAAAAGACAAGTGATCAGATTTCACCATCAAAAAGGTGGGAGATAAAGCTGGACAGTTAAGTAGGACAAAATGATGAAGGACCTTGAAATATATTCAAAAGTACTTAAGAAAACAAACAGCAGCAAGAAATGGTATCTATCATAACGTATGAGGATAAACAAGGAGAGCAATTTTATTAAGAAGCTCTGAATGAACTAACTCTAGCAACAAGTATCAGTTGAACATTGTGTTGTCAGAAACTTTTGTACAAATGGAAAGAACATGTTACTACTTAGAAGCATACTGGGGACATGACCATCTTTAGATACTGACATTCTACTATTGGTTATAGGATTAGGGAATGTTAAACTGAAATGTTGCAAGGATATCAGTGCACAGAAGGATTTGACGTGATTTACTCAGCATTCTGTCTTGTATGACTCCTCCACTATGTTTAACAGTAGTCCCTTAGTAAATAGGATTTTTGGACCCCCTTCTGGGGAGACTTGCGCTAGATTCAGCTATAATGGAGTGATGGCCTCAGGGAGAAATTCAGCTCTGCTTCATTACTTGCTATCCATGATGTTATTTTTAAAACCAAGAGTACATCCTTTGACATTCTGTTAATTAGAAAAAAGAGACCTATGTTGGTCCTATGCTTATCATGTTCAGTAAAATAAATGAATTCATTTTTAATACTATAACAACAACATCATTACCAAGATAATAGTAAATACTAGCTTCCACTCTCTGGCGGATTGGTCCCTGACACTCCTGGCACTGGCTTTGTTCTCTCTTCCTTTTACTAGGCTGGTAATATAGATATCTTTAGCCTTTCTTCATGAGTCAATTTACAATGTTTTAAAAAATTCATTTTGTTCAGCTTAAAATTGTGAAGTCCAAAGCTGGACATACTGGTTTCTTGATAACCTATTCCAGAGAAACGTTAGGCATTTACCCAGCTGCCTGTGGGACAACTTTCACTTTTCACACTTTTCCAGCTCTGAGAAGGGAACAGCAGAATACTGCCAACCAAGAAAACATTGCCTAGCAGCTTGGTAATCTGGGAACTTTTCCAGCCTGTTTTATGGAAGCAGTGTAAACACCATAGTGTTCTCAACCTCCCTGCCTGGGTTAAAGAAACCTATAGTGATTTCACACAATTTTATGTTACAACCTTGTTAGTAAGAGTCTCACCACTTCCTGTCTTACCTTCTTTCCTACCTTCTGTCTTTATTCCTTTCTTCCTTCCTTCCTCCCTTCCCTCCTATGTTTCTGGTCTCCTCTCCTTATTCTTTCCCTACCCTATCTCCCTTCAATTATCCACATTCAATTATTTTGTGATTTGGCATGAGGTCCATTCTACTAATGCATGTTACAAGAGGCTAAGCACCCCCAGGACCTGGCTGGCCTCTTCACTGAAACCCAACCAGACCAAACACAAGTGATGATTGTTGGAGGCATAGTGTGTTCAGGCAGGGACTGCCAGCACTACCAGCACAGGGCTTAATCAAGAAAGTACATGCATGACTTTTCTATTTATCAGAAACAATCAAACTGGAGCAAAGAGATAAATAGATATTCAGGAGGAAAAAATCAGTCATCCACAAATATATGAAATAAAGGTACTATTGTGAAGTTACTCTGCGAGCTGAAGGCATAAGAAATAAAATGCAAGTATTCAGTCCATTGTCTGGCATTTAAGAAATGATTGGTAAATGGTTTTATCATCATCATTCTCACATTTCTCATGCTTTAGTTATAGTCAGTATTGAAGTTAGTAAAAATCTTTTTTTTTATTTTTTTAGATTTTATTTGACACAGAGAGCATAGGCAGGGGGTGTGGCAGGCAGAGGGAGAGAGAGAAGCAGGCTTCCCACTGAGCCGGTCGGGTGGCTGGGGGGGGGGGGGGGGCTTGATCCCAGGACTCCCGGATCGTGACCTGAGCCAAAGGCAAACACTTAACCGACTACGCCACCCAGGCACCCCTAAAATTAGGTAAAATCTTAATGATTTGGCAAAATCATATTCTGATATTAGCTGGATGTTGCTTGGTATATACTCATTCTAAGAAAGCAGGAGAGGTATCATCTCAGAAGCATTTCAGGTGGGAAAACCCTCAGATTCATTAAGGTTCACACTACCTCTGAGCCTCCTGAGGGGCGGTGTTACACTTATCAACAGCCCAAGTGCAGACTGACTGGTTGGCTTCCTGTTAGTGTGACACATTTGTAATGGCATAATATGTGTGAATATTTTAAATTGCCAGACAGTTGTTCTTCCTTTTAAAAATATCTTTAAGTGTTTGCCTCAATTTTCAAAAACTTCCCCCCAAAAATGATGTATTATCTATCCTGCCACCTTAATACCACATCTTTCAGCATTTTTTTGAGTTCCATTTTGGATCTGTATGCATTTTTTATAGTCATAATAATGTGCATATGCTGTTATAGCATGGTCTTTCACTTTGTGTATATTATGGGGATTAAGAGTAGGTTTTGTCATCAAAATGTCCAGTTCAAAGTGAAACCCTGTTGTCTATCCTCAATGTAATTTTTACAAGTCTTTTAACCTTCCCAAGACTTAATTTCTGCTTATGTAAAAACGAAGTAATAGTAACAATGACAGTGCATACCTCATTGTGAAAACTAAATCAGAGAATCCTTGTGAAGTCCTCCTGCAATGTCCAGAATACAGTGCTTGATAAACACTATGCATTTTAATGTTTGAGAGTAGTCCCTAATCTTTTAACCAGCTCTAACTGGTTGTTAGGGTCTACTAATACAATATTATAAATGATGTTATAGGTAGCAAAATTCCAGGTTCACACCACCCTTTCTTATCAATGAATATTTTTTTTAGTGTTTTGCTGTTGTGACCAGAGAAAGATAGTGTCATATTTCTCTTAGCTATTTATTAAAATTTTAACTGCAACTTAACTAAACGAAATAATATTGTTTATTCTCTTTCATCCAAACTTCCCTTCTCCATGCCTCTCCCACCACCCAGCAACCTGTGCCAGGGACATCTTCAGGGAGAGAGCTGCAGGGCACAGCAGGCCCTATAACATGGGACTAGTTCGTGTCTCACCTTGTCCCTGAAACCGAAAAATCCTGGGACTCATACTTTTTTCCCTCTTTTCTTTTTTTTTTTTTTTCAGACTATGTTTACTCCCCTTCTCTTTGCAGAAGCCTAAGTTACAAAAACAAATTGTAACTTTTCATTTTTCCAATCTCAGTTGAATTTGCATTTCTTTGACTACTAATGAGGTGAACATTTTCCCATATGTTTGCTTACTGGTTGTATTTCCTCTTTAGTGAATTGTCTGTTCCTGTCCTGTGCCTGGTACTTATGAATTTGTATGGGCTTTTTTATTTTTAAATTGCAAAGTTATTAACCCTTTGTCAAATATAGAGTGAGGTATTCTTTATGAAATAAGGATTTTTTAAAAATATTTATGAAACTAAATTTATTGGACTTTTTCTTCATGTTTACTTTTTAATCATTTATAAATTCAGTCTTCTATCCAAAAATCTAATTGTTTGTTTTATTCAATTTTTTTCCACCTTAACAATGGTTTGTTTTTTTTTCATTTTTCACATTTTAATCCATCTGGAACTTATTTGGAGTAAAATGTGAGGTAAGGAAATACATGTTTTTATCTGAGTTGCTATTTACCCTCTACCTCTTTTGATTAAGCCTTCTACTCCCCCATTTTACTGATTTACAATGACTTTATTACACATGGCACTTTTACCAAAACTAACAATTATTTTTAGCTATTTATTCTCTTCCATTCAGCTATTTTTATGCCCAAACCATAAATTTACTTATTATAAGTTTATAATGTGTTTTGTAGTGCTAGTGGTGGTTGTTTCCAATTTACCTTGATAGTCTTGCCTGTTTATTCTTTCTAAATGAGTGTTATGTTAGAAAACAAAAATGTTTTAAATTTCCCCAAGAGCTCCTATTTTATGTGGGGGATTATATTACACGTATAAATAAATGAGGTTCAATCATCTCTTCCAGAATCATGTTTTTTAATCCTTAAAGATCTCAATAAAGTTTTCAATTTTTATTATATATTTTACTTATAAAGATTATAGCTATATTTGTAATTTTCTTTACATAGGATTTAGAGATTTCTTTTTAAGATTATCCTATGTTACTGATATCTTTTATTGGTGTTTTGATTTTGAATTCTTCTTTTTTAATCTTATTTCTAGCTTTATATTAAACACAATTATATTTTAAGTGATTTCATATAACTCTTTGGGGATTATAACTGTCCAGTATTTATACGCCACATTTGGTTTCGTGTTATACTGGTTAATCAGAAAACCCCAAATAATAATAAAAATTAATGATGGTAAGGGGGATTGTTATCTTATTTCTAGGTTTATATATAAATACTGGCAGTTGGTTTAAAATAGTGACTGTCATGTTCAAGGAAAGTCTCTTATTCCTTTTAGTGTTTTTATAAAGAATGTCTGTAGACATTTTCAGTGTTCTTTTCAGCACCTTTTCCTACAAATGTATCATTTCCTTTTATTGTATCAATTGCTATTCTCTATGGATAGATTTTATAATACTGAATCATGCCTCCCCTCCAGAGATTAAACCTCACATGGCTGTGGTAAATTATTTTTCACAACACTGCAATGGTGGACTCATCACCCAAGAATTTAAACAAATAATAATTGTATCAAACATTTCCTTAAAGTCCTGCTCTTATAATCCCACTTGCCTCTCTTTATCCACCAATTTGGTAATCCTATTAAAAAAAAAACAATTAAGCTTGTCTGGCCTGATTTGTGCTGAGGAAGGTCATGCCCTTCATTGGTCATGATTCTTTTGTCCAAGAGTGGTTTAGATTTTTCTCCCTGGATATTTGTTCCTCTGTTTCACTAATTTTTGACATAGAAGAATTTCATAGCTGTTCTTTCTAAGCACTGGCCTAACTGAGCCTTTCTGTGCTTTAAGGTTCTAAGTAAGTCTCAGGATACCGTGACATATGTGACATATATGACATCGTCATCATTCCATAGTATTTTCCCAGGGAAGTTATTCTGCTGTTTACCATTCACTCTCAAACCAAATCACATCACCATTCATTGTTACACTATGGGTTTTGTTCTCCTCTGCCTGATTAAAATTTAAAAATCAACCAGATTCAACATACAGGATTTTTTGGTTATCCCATTATTATCAAGACTAATATTGCTGTTTGAGTTTAAAATAATAACAATCTGAATGCTCATTAAGGACTAACACACAATAGAGGTAGCCACTGTGAGCTAACCACTTGTGAGTCGTATTGTGTGACCCAACACGCAGAAGATCAAAATGATTTTCAATTTCAAAATATTCTCAACTACATGGTATTGACTAGATTTTTTTGTTTTTTAAAAAGCAACTTCAACATTTATTTAAAACAGTAAAGGTCCTGCAGACAAGAGTTGTCAAAGAGGTACGACTTCTTTGATAATTAAAGAAACGCAAAAGATAAATTTTTAAAAATATTTTATTTATTTATTTGACAGAGAGAGAGATCACAAGAAGGCAGAGAGGCAGGCAGAGATAGAGGAGGAAATAGGCTCCCTGCTGAGCAGAGAGCCCGACTGGGCCTCAATCCCAGACCCTGAGATCAGGACCTGAGCTGAAGGCAGAGGCTTTAACCCACTGAGCCACCCAGGTGCCCAAAAGATAAATTTTTAAAAAGCCTAAAGGCTTTTATATTACTCATTCTTGACCAAGGCTTAGGAAAGCAGAGTGTGGACTGTTGTGGGAAAGCAATGTGGGCACAACATTTTTAAAGGGAAATTTAATGACACCTATCAAAACTAAAAATGAATAATGTACAAACACTTTCAGAAACTGTACTTGTAGGATTTTTTTCACATGAAAATTCTCATGTAAATCTGCAAAGATACAAGTGACAATGTACACTATGGCTTTGTTATCACAGAAAACAACTAGAAACCATCTAAATTCCCATCAGTTGGGAACTGGTTGGACAAATTAGGGTACACTCATACCATGGCATGTTACGGGGTCTTCTAAAAGGAAAAAGCTCTAGATGCACCATATCTTGGGAAATACATTTAAAAAGTGATTAAAATAGGTTATCAAGGTATAGTACAATCTCATTTGCACAAAAGAAAAAGGGGTGTATATCTGTGGATGTATGTGTGTGAATGAAAGGAAGGTACCAGAAAATATTTAGAAAACTCTTAAACTGGTAACCTAGCTAGGGAGGATGGGAAGCTTTGAAGAGCTGGAGAAGGATTCTTTTACTTTGTGCCTCTTCCTATTGTTTGATTATTTTAACATTTTTAACTACTTTTTAAATAATGAACCATTTATTTCTCTTTTTGAGTTGTAAAAAATGACAACTTTATAACAGATGTGAAATCAGGAGATACCATCGATTTCTGCCGCTGTCACTATAACTCTCTATATTATATGTTTTTGAAGTTTTACTGGTGTGTGATCTGAAATATTTGAATGCCTTCTGTACTATCCTGCTGGGGCTGTCATAATGAAATACCACAGACTAGGTGGCTTAAACAAGAGACAATTATTTTCTCACAGTTCTGGAAGATGGAAGTCCAAGGTCAAGGTACCAGTGGGATTTGTTTCTGGGTGTATTTGTTTCTGGTAAGACTTTTCCTGGCTTGCAGATGGTTGCTTTCTCACTGTGTCCTCTGTATGGCAGGAAAAGAGAGATCTCTGGGGTCTTCTCTTCTCTTCTCTTTATATGAAGGCACTAGTCCTATTGGAGTAAGATCCTACTCGTATGATCTTATTTCAACTCAATTACCTCCTTAAAGGTCCTATCTTCAAATTCAGTTTTACTGAAGGCTAGGGTTTGAACATATGAAGAGGGGGACATAATTCCACCTATATATCTTCTGAACTTCTAAAACACTGTAAGTGACAATGTATCAATGATGACTCATACATTTGAAAGTGTGGCTTTAAAAGGCTACTTTTTGATATACCTGCTAGTAGATGTTGTCAAAAGAAACAGCCATATTATGAATTTCATTCATTCACTTGAAGTGCAGGAGGTTTTACAAATAGCTTTCAGATATATAATTTTTCTTTGCTGATTGTTAATACAAAAAAAAAGATTTTATCTTTCTCCTACTTATTTTAAACATCATAATCCAGTTGCTACCATAAGCTCCATAGTTGTCCCCAAGATATCAAGGTGTAGTCCATTCTATAAGTGCTGCCTGCAGTCAGGTAGTCTTTGATAAATATATAAAAAGGGGACATAGTATTCCATTCTTTTGTTCTTCTGCTATACCTGAAGAGAATACTTAAATTTTATCAATACTATTTCCACATATTCTTTTATTATATGACCATATAAAAGTGATGGTCCTATAAATTTATTTAAAACCCACTATTTTCCTTTAGTGAGATATGGCTTTGGGGGCTTGGGTGAGTCCTAGAAAATCATAAAGCCATATGAATATAATCCTGGCATGAAAATACAGTTTTTAAACTGGCTTTATTTCCCCAAGTTGAAATATGTTCCAAAGGCTGCCTGAAATGAGAGCTAGAAAGATGTCATATGACTACATTTGCAAAATGTGAAAATTTATGAAAATTTGATCTATTCACAATAACTGGTTGATGTCAAGTAAATTAGATCCAAGAGAAAAGGCAGATGAAGTGTCATATCAATGAGAAAGAATAAACACAAGAGTGATTTAGGCAAGACGTATAGAAATATTCCCTGGTACAAAAGGCTATTAAACATTGTTTGGGAGAGAGTGGCAAGGAAAAAGTCCTGAGCTATTACTCAGTTAAACTGGAATGCCTGCCCTAGGATTACAGAAAGTTATGGTGATCCTTTAGGAGAACTAGAAAATAAGTTAACAATATGCTAATAATGAAAAATGGGCTTCATGTAATTAACAACTAAAATAAAACTAGAAAGGATCTGCAATATTTATTTCAGGATGATTTCCTGGAAGTAAACTAAGAAGATAGTTCTACTTGTCTAATCTAGAATTTCCACAAAGTAAATAAAAAGATTTGCTCAAAAGCGAAAGAGAATGATCCCCAAAATAATTGATAAGGGAAATGAAAGGTCTTCAGAAACAAGGAAATAAGTGTTAATCTGAAGTCTGAGACCATGTAGCTCTGTATGTTTCTATAATTGTCTAATGTCCTTTAGGAACTTGTGGCTAATTACAAAAAAAAAAAAAAAAAAGGCTCCAGAGCAACCTTAATTTGTTTTCTGTTTAAATAGCACAATCTATTAGGTTTCTAACTTGAAAGAATTTTATTTCTTTTTCCTGAAAAAAAAGTTCTATTTTTTACCACAAAAAAATGACAAGTACAAGGTCAAATTCGAAGGTAATCTAATGATATGTCTGACTATTCTTCTATCTAAATGAAATAAAACAGACACAGGCTGTTTTATAAAGGACCTAATAGAATCAACCTAGTAAGCAGGAAACCATTTCATTTAGTTTAGTAGATTTGGCCTTGGTTTTAAAGGTGACCAGCAGTCCTTGATGTGTGGTAAGGTGGTAACTGAACTGGTTTCGTTTGTTGGCCTCCGTTAATGCCTTCTCTCATGGGCTTTGGTTGTGTAGGTATGTGGGTGCATGCGTGCGTGTGTGTGTGTGTGTGTGCATGTGTGTGTGTGTGTGTTCAATTGTGCACCAAAATATCTTCAAAATAATTCTTTCTCCTCTCCTCTTTGGTAATCACATGAGAGCAGATGCCCAGTCAAGACCAAATGAATGTGCTATTACTCACCATGATTTTCTCTGCATAGTCTAGAAACACATACTGTCTTTGCGTTGGTACCCTGTATTTTTTGGTGGTCACACCTTTCAAAAGAATATATATTGGACTAATAAAAACACATTAAAGAAATGATATAATGTGCATTTGCTAAGTTTAAAAGATCCTTGGCCAATTTGGTGTAAACAATTAGTGCTAAATAAATAAGCATTCAATCAATGGTCATGGAATACAGCTTTGATACCTCTCTCATGAGTAGAAGCACACTTTCGAATTGCACCCTGTTAAATCTTCTATCATCTCTGACCTTAATAATGTCTTTTTCTACTCTGTTGTTTATTAATTATCAGTCTATATTGCATGAAGACAGCTAGAACCAGTGTTTTGCCATTATCTTGAGGAGTAGCTGGGCAATATGCCACAATATTAGACAGTCATGGCCTTTTTTGAACTGATTGTAATATATCCTAACTTTAATAGCAGGTGACCTTTGATACATAAGTGCTTCATCATGTAAGTAGTCTTTTTATTTTTTATATTATAACAATGAAGGTAGTTTAAATTTATTATGTTGTTTTCCAAGTAGGGCACTATTTCACATGCTTTCAATACTTCTCTCTATCATCATATGAAGCCAATACTATTATTGTCCTCTTTGACTGACAGAAGAAGAATGTAACCTTGGAGAAATGCAGGAACTTGTCCTATGTCATATGACTAAAGGGCAATCTAACCTGAAAGCCCTCAGTCTTCAGGACAAATTGGTTCATTTCTTGAAAGATACTTGTTTACCAACTGCTGTTAAGTACTGTGTTCTTACACTCTGCAGTTTCACGATAATGTAGGTAGTATGCCTTTCTTTCTATTTATCCTGCTGGGAATTTTCTAGATCCTGCCTGTTTCAAGCCTGAGGATTAGTATCTTTCTTCAACTGAGAAAAATTCTCAGCCCCTTTTCTCTCCAAATAAAGCTCGTCTCGTCCTCTCAGCTCTCCCCTGGGCATATAACATATACTCAAATCTCTCAGCCTGTCCCATACCTTTTCCTATTTCCCATCTTTTTATTTCTAAATGCTTTGGTCTGAATAATCAACCTGATCTACATATTTGGAGCTCTATGTCTTTTTTACAATTGTCCTTTGGATTTAGCATGGTTTTTGAAGTTTTCTTTTCTTAAAAAAACTTTGAGGTGATACTCTTTTCAGATCCTCTCTCCCACTTTTTATGGTTCCTATTCCCTGCAGCTGTTCTCAGCCTTGCCTTTTACTTCCTCAATTGCAGTGACTCTTTCTTATGATCCCAATGTCTGAAGTCTATGGACGTGTCCTTTCTGATTGATGTTCCTCCTGGCAGTCTCTCAGAGTGTCTTCTTTCCTGATGTACTGAGTCATAGAGATTCCTTGAGGTCTAACATAGAGATGCCTTCCTCCAGGAGGAAAAAAAAAGAAAAAAAAGCTGATTTCTGTCAGACATCTAGAGGCACTAAGTGGAACCATCTCAAATCAAAGATTCATAGATTAGAGATCCCCAGACCTCCAAAGAAGTGCATAGGGTAGGCTGCAAATCTTTAACAATATTCACAAGTTCTCTAAGACAATTTCCTTTTCTTTCTTGCTCAGTAATGTGCCTCTGCACATCCTTATTGCAATCTTTTAGGAGCAGGAGATAGATAGGCAAAGACATTGCTACTTCTAGTTTCCTTGTCCTTTGAGGATTAGGGGCCTTTGAGGATTAGGATCTTTGAGGCCCCAGCTCAACATAAGTAGGATGTCCTTTCCTGCTCCCTTACTTGGAGACCCTCAAAGGAGCTGTCAAAGCTACAGCTCTCATTTGACAAAATATAGAAATATCCTTGGGGCATAGGCAACTTAAGTGATCCAAGCTCTACTCACTTTTCTATATCTCCACTTTTTCTTCAATTTTGTCCTGTAGACGTTACCATCTTGTCACCTCTTAGATAATGTTCAGAAAATCTTTTTTATTCAAGATTTTATTTACTTATTTGACACAGAGGGAGAGAGAGCACAAGCAGGGGGAGCAGCATGCAGAGGGAGAGGGAGGAGCAGGCTCCCTGCGGAGCAAGGAGAAAGATGCAGGGCTCAATCCTAGGACTCTGAGATCCTGACCCAAGCTGAAGGCAGATGCTTAATGAACTGAGTCATCCAGAAAACCTTTTAATGCATATTTTGTTTTCAGCAAGATTTATCTGAATAATGTAACCTTTTTGAACCATTCAACATTCAATGATGTAGACATTATTGAAAAGTAAAGCCCTATAAATAATGGGACGATGTCTTTTTCCTAAGAAGAATGGAATTCTAGTCAGAGAATTGTACCAAGAAGGATGTAAAAAGAAAAAGTGATTCAGAGTTATAATAAGAACTATGAAGAAAATGCACAATGAGTGGACATAGACATTAATGAAGAAGACTAGATACTGTATAAAAGCTTACTATTTTCCCAAATTCAAAGGAACTTGGAAAACCAACCATAATATATAAAGGAATTTAAGATCTTATACAAGTTAAAATCAAATTAAATGCCTTGTATCAGAAGACTCAGACACAGTAAGATTTAGAGGACTGGATGAGGAATGGGGTTTCAGGGATAGCGCCCATGTGTCATTTACCTGCTGAATATTGATCTTGGAAAAGTGTTCTAACCTAGTCAGTATAATTCAGGCACTAATTCACTGCATGGTTTTGGGTTATCTGTAAACACAAGGCACTGGGCTTGGCACTAGATGGAGATGGTCAAAGAAAGTGAAGGTGAAGGTGAGCAAAACAGGGTTTCTGCCCTTCCTGCAGTACAGAGCTAATATAAGGCCAAGGGGTGTGCGGAGGGAACTATCTGTATAAAATTTCACCTCTGCTAATCCAAATTCTAATCTCAACTCTGTAGTTTGACTTCCAGTCAACCAGATGATCTGATGGTGTAGACTGAGGTGGCGGTTTTCATACTGGGCTCCCTGGAATAGTAAACGTGTTCTGTGGATTCCTTCTTCCACCCGTGTGCCCCTCTACTCTCACTTGAGGCTACCCCCAGCAAGGGAGGAAGGGAGTTCTGAAGCTACGCTCAGAAATCAACACTAGCATCCCCCGTTATCCCTCCTAATATCGGACTTTCCTGTAATGTTTCCTGAGCATGCACAAAGAATGGGGTAGCTTGAAAACATTTGAAAACCTACTGGTTTGTTGGTTTGTTGATTTTTGTTGTTGTTGTTGAAAAAGGTAAAAGAGTTATAAGAATTGTCTAAGATTGGTTTTCATTCTGGCAATGAAAGCACTTAGAGGGAATTGCAAATTATCTCAAAGGATTTCCACTTGTAGGCATGGACGAAACATCAGCCACTGGCAGAACATATTGGTCTAAAGCAAAAGGGGAAAAAAATCCATATATCTACATATAAAATGTATAAACACTATAGACGTATAATATATAATTCTATAATTATGATATGAAATATATAGATATATAGATAAAATAAAGACAATACAGAGATAATGCCATTTCGAGTTTTAAGATAGAAATAATTCATGCTCATGAGGCAAGACTTCAAGCAGTATAAGTTATAATTGAAAAGTAAATGCTCCTTTCCTAGTGCACTCATTTCAACTTACTCAATATTCTTCCAGAAACTTTCCATACTCTTCCCCACAGACTTGTACAGTTTTTCATACACAAAGGAAACTATACTCTACATTCCAGGCTGCAATTTGATGTTCTCTCTTAATACAACTTAGATATTTTTCTGTATTGGTACATCTTCCTTTTCAGTACTGTGAAGTATTTCATGCCATGAGTATAGCATAATTTATTCAACCCATCCACTAGGGCCAGACATTTAATACATTTTTATAACCTGTCTCCAGTTGTTTTGCTATTATTTTCTGGGTGACTCAGTTCGTTGCCACAAACACCCCATATGCTACCAGTTTCGAATCCAAGTGAGAGCTGCTTTCAATGCTGTGTCATGTATTTTCTCAATCAAGAGATAACTCAAGTACAAATACTCATGACAGTTTTTGATGCTTACAGGAAATTCTCATGCTAAAATCATTTGCTAACTACTGGGTCAGAAATTCGTTCTGAGCTTTAGTTTAGCATGTGCCATTTTTGAAGTATAACAGGCAATCAAGTTTGTTAACAAATGAGATAAATGAATGCCCTTATCTGGGACTGACTGAAATTGATTCATTGATGCAGCAAACTCGTTTTTTGAGCACTTATTCTGTGCTTGGAATTGATGATACACGAATAAGATACGGTCCTGTGCTTGTAGCACTTGTGGGAGAGACAGTCATGTTCGCATAAGTTGCAATACAATGTAGCAAGTGTTGTCATAGAAGAGCTGCTCTGTGATTCCACTAGTTTAATGTGAACACTGAAAATGATGAACTAGAGCTGCTGAGCTCTCTACCCATGTCTGTAGTCGCTCTTCAGGCATTTTCAGTAGCTGTTCGATATTTTCCGTGGAAGAAAACAACAAAAACAACAGAGAATTTGGCAAACAAGCTTCAGTTTTCATGTACTTTGCAATCATTTCCTATCTATGGCTCATATTTTTTCCTCCAAAATAAAGGAGATATCTATCTCCCTACTCTGTCTAGCAAGTCCTCTGCTTCTTTGTGTACCTCTATGTGTCCTTCAAATGCAGCAGAGGTTTCTCCTTGCAGAAGTCTTTCTATGCTAAATTCAGATTAATGCTTGACAATTTAGCCACTTACACTTCGGACTCTATCCAAACCAGTACAACAATGAATGCTATGTAGTCTTTTCTCTGATTAGAAGGTGCCGATTTGGATCCCTTCTCTAAGAGCAAGTATTTTACTGTTGTCAAGAGGCTTTGGAATATATCTAAAATAGGGTGTCTGGGTGACTCTGTTGGTTAAGCATCTGCCTTCAGCTCAGGTCCTGATCCAGGGTCCTGGGATTGAGTCCTGTGTCAGTCTCCCTGCTCAGTAGGGGGGTGGAGGGTGGGGACTGTCTCTCCCTCTGCCCCTCCCAACTGCCCATTCTCACTTGTGTGTGCTCTCTCCCTTGCAAAAAAAATAAAATCTTTAAAGAATAAAGGAATACATCTAAAATAACAGTAATAATAATATAAATAATAGCAACCATTTATTAAATCCTCACCACCATGATAGTGCTTTACATACTATACTAAGCACTTTATCATCTTACTTGATTTCCATAGCAATCATATTCTCTGATTTATTCATGAGATGCATGAGGCAAGGAAAAGGTAACATAGAACATGCAAACTGCAGAGCCAAGATTTAAATCCAGGTCTGTCTAGTCCATTGTGCATGCTTTCAACCACTACACAATACCTCCACAATTAAAGATTGTTTTCAGACTTGGCAGATAGTGACATGTCTAACCCATGCGCAAAAGCACCAAATGCATACTTCTCACCCTTCAACCCACTGCACCACCATACCAAAAAAGCAACATTTCCCAGATTTAAGAAGACACTTCCTGCCTGGATGCAATGAATAAAAATAAAGTTTATTTTAGCAGGAAAGTTTTGAATATGTTTGAGATATATGTTTTATACCTATCTTCCCATGCTCCTCTGTTGCCTAAGGGCCTTTATGGATACTAAAGTCTCATCTATTTTTACCAATTTCTACTAAATTATGCTGGAAGAGAAAGCTAATGCTAACAAAGAAGCTAGCTTGACAGATAAAACCCAAGGAAGCAAGAAAAAAATTATCTATATTGGAGTAGTATTAGCCTAATCCCACATCCCAAAATACCATACTTGGATTAACCAATCTCTCTTAGATAAGCAGGATATAAATTAGCAATGGAAGACTTGGTCCAACCTCTCTGCTGGAAGCATATTATTAAGAAACCATGCCCAATAGTATTAGGGATAAACGTGTTTGACTACAATCTTGAAATCCAGTGGGAAAGATTGCCAGCTGGCACAGTTTCTTTTTATTAGTTCAGCCTCTCTTGCTTATATAATGTGGTGAGGGTAAAACTTGATGTTTCATAGTCAGTCATCTAGTATAGACCATACCTATCACTGAGTTAGAAAATCTTTTGCAAAACCTCACTCTAATATAATCTATCTCATCTTATTGATTCACAAGGTTTTTCTGAGAATGGACAAGTGTAACTTTTTGTGCCCCATCCAACCAAATCACACTTCGATAAAACTATTTTCCTCTTCCATTGTTTGTACACATTTTTTTGATTGTCTGATAACATCTGCACATGGGAGTGTAAATTTCAATATTGTTGATGTTTCCAAATAGTTATAAGTTCCAGCTGTTAGTCCTTTTCTCTCCAACTGAGATCTAACATTACAAAGGAAAAGAGGAAGAAAAACTATATTTAACTAGTTCCCTAGCCTCTCATTACAGAAGAGATAAATTGTGTGGTAAAAATTTTATTAGCGATTACATTTTTAACAAATCAGAAATTCTCAGCAAGCAGAATATAAATATTCCCAGTTGTCTCTATCATTTTGAGGTGGGGAGATCAGTGATTACAACCTGGGTATGCAGAAAGTTCAGATAAAAGACAAAATTCCATGCCAAGAAAAATTGCTGTGCATATGTAAAATTTCATAAAAGGTATTCTCCTGAAATTCAAAAATATTTAAAAAGTAAGCACCAATTGTTTTGTAGGTGAGGCCCTTGATAATTAATCCGTTCCTTCTCTTACTGCTTTCTAAGTGAAATCTATTCCAGCTTACCTTTTGGTGGGAAGAGAAGATTCCACAAGTTGCTTTTCCCTTTTCAGTTACTGAGGGTTATCATCTCTCTTCATTTCGCAGTGAGAAAGAAACACCAATGAGAGACCTATGTGATTTAAGAGGGAAGAAGGCTATTTATCACCCACCTCCGCCATGTAAGACCCTTACCTGAGCACCGAGCCAAAGTTTAATACTGAAGAGGGCTATATGGGATGGATACTCAGGATAACAGGGAATCCACGTCACAAAATAGATATGCATCCATTAACCAATTAAAAATTGAACACCTCTTATGTTGTACCACTGTCCTGCTCATTTTGAGAGTGTTTATGAAAACTTGATTTTCTAGAAAAGAAAATTTTTGATCAACTTTAGGAAATGTCTTCGTCATCCATGAAGTAATTAAGCAGCATTATTTTTCAACCTGCTTAAACCCACTGTGCATTTGTGGATTGTCTATTCAGGGGAATAAAACTCACATAATTATTTCCCATTTTTAACTTTTAAATTTAATATAAACTAAGTGCAAATATACATTATACTTAAATCCTTAGCAGCATTCTCTCCTTGAAGGTAATCACTCATTCAACCATACAGAAGAAATAATATGATAACCAGGCTTTCTCTCTAAAGGATTAAAAGCAGATTTTTTTTTTTTTTTTTTTTTTTTGTAATTCCAGGGTAGTAAACTGAATGGATATGAATTGGCAACAGAAGACTTAATAGATGACATGGTTTCTTTGTAACCAAATTAGTCTATCTGTCTTCATTCTCACAGACCACTAACATCTGGCCTCGTGTCTTGACTAAATGAGAAGATAACTATCTCCCTATACCATAAGGTTATGATAGGATTCTCACTGTTTTCTTAGGCTGGTGCTTTTCCCATTGAGTATATCGTCCACAAACAGACTACACAGTGTCTTTGGGAAATTGAGGTCAGGAGGGAATATGCCACTCTGCCTGCCAAGCTCCCCAATCTGTTATTTCACCTGCTGGGTACAGAAACTTCTCTCCAGAGTTCAACAAAGAAAGTGCTTCCTTGATCAGTCACATATGACTTCCTGCACCCGAGGGTCAATGCGTGATGACTCCTTGATTCACGGGCAGGGAACCCACCACATAAAGGTGATGTTACTGCTACCATCACCCCTCCTGGTGCACATTGTCCTAAAGTGCAGGTTCTAACCACAGCCAGCTTGTTTTAATACGATTACAGAAAGAGACACAACTCCAGACTGCAAAAAATACTGGGAAAAATCTTTAAATTCCCTTTTATACCTTCTATCCTCCTCAGAAACAAAATAACTCATGTTTTTCCTTTTAGGCAGATCTAGTTTTCTTGATTTTCTTCATTTTTCTGAGTCTTACCTTTCGTATTTACTATTTAAAACAACCACGAAATGGTTTTGTCCACAGAGCACTCTTACTCACACAGCTTCCATCCTGTCGCTGGGAGGCAACCAGTCGTGAGCTAAACTACTCACCCACCCCCAAAGAGCCTTGGCAGAGACCAGTGACTTTTGCTTATTCATTTGGCAAACGTTTTACTGAGCAGTTATCCAACTACATGCTGGGTATCATTCTAGATACCACAAGTAAAATAATGAGCAAAACAGAAGTAATTCTTACATTCATGGAGCTTTCCATAAAATGGAGAAGACATTCATTTTTCAATCATTTTTTTAAAGATTTTATTTATTTATTTATTTATTTATTTATTTATTTATTTATTTATTTGACAGAGAGAAACACAGCTAGAGAGGGAACACAGCAGAGGGACTGAGAGAGGGAGAAGCAGGCTTCCTGCTGAGCAGGGAGCCCCATTCGGGGCTTGATCCTGGGACTCCGGGATCATGGCCTGAGCCAAAGGCAGATGCTTAATAATGAGCCACCCAGGCGCCCCTTTCAATCCTTTTCTAAAAATATGTGATAAAAGTGGTGACTTTTTACGTGGTTGAGAGACAATCTAACCAAAAGGTGTAATCTACTCAGAGAAATCAGGAAGGTGTTCTTGATGAGATGAACTTGGTAACAAGCAATTAATTCCAGAATAGTAACAGTAAAAAATAAAGTATCTACTGGAATTTGCATGACTCTCTTCTTTAATGATAATACCTCCAGTTCCCATATCAAAATTAGTGGTTTCGTCAAAGAATTCAATGAGTGTGTACTGTTAGAAAGGAAAATGGCTTTTATTTTATTTTTTTAAAGATTTTATTTATTTATTTGACAGAGAGAAACACAGGTAGAGAGGGGAACACAAGCAGGGGGAGTGAGAGAGGGAGAAGCAGGCTTCCGGCCGAGCAGGGAGCCCAATGTGGGGCTCGATCCCAGGTCTCCGGGATCATGACCTGAGCCGAAGGCAGTTGCTTAACCAACTGAGCCACCCAGGCGCCCGGAAAATGGCTTTTAAAAATAGTTACCAGGAGGGGCATCTGGGCGCCTGCTTCTCCCTCTCTCACTGCCCCTGCTTGTGTTCCCTCTCTAGCTGTGTTTCTGTCAGATAAGTAAATAAAATATTTTTTAAATAAATAAAAACTTTTAAAAAAGATAGTTACCAGGCAAAGAAACATGCATTTACATGTATATTTGCAGTTTATGTATTTCTGTGTTTTGGTCATAATCTACCACTCTTTCCTAAAGTGTGGGAGATTGTAGAAAAAGTCAGAGTCTTTGTTTTTTATCAGAAGATCTGATTATAGTATCTTATTTGGTAGTTAAAAGTTCATGGCTAGACCCCATGCCCTATTAGCTCACCGTACAGCACAGTGAAGCTCTGGCCCCTGGAATCAGCCTTATAGAATACCAATCCCTTCTCTGTCACCTACTAGTTTTGGTGAAAGTTACATCAATTTGGGGGACCTCAGTTGTCTTTCCTTAAAAAGAAAACAATATGTTGTTTTTTTAATCAAAGAGAGTTTTGTGAGAATTAAATGAGTGTATGCCTTAATAAACATTTATATAGTGGTTAGTATGTGTCAAACACAGTTTCAAGAACTTCCCCAGTGTTTGTTCAATCAATCCTCATAACACAGCAGTAAGGGTGTATCTGTTAGGACATTTTGTCACATTTTACCTGTGACCTGGCCAAGATGATACAACTAGTAAAAGGCAAGACTCACAATCAAACCCAGAACTTGCTGTCTCTACCATTTCACATGGGCGCACTGAATGAAAGTGCTTTACATGTATCCACAGGAAAAAAATGTAAATTACTATTCTCTTTGGCTAAGTATGTATCCAAGTTCTGATGGGAGCTTTCCCCAGACTACTACTATGTTCTAGATGCAGAATTAGACCTCCTCTTCCTTTTCCTCCACTTCTCCCCCTTACTCTTTGAACAAAATTATCATTCTCTTCCTCTTCTCTCTCTTATATGCAGTCTCCTTAATTACTTTTAGTGGACAGATATATGACCTCTTCTCATTCTTAATTCAGTCAAAAGTATTATAAAACACTTATGGAAGTGTATAATATCTGAATTGGGTGTAAACATGGCTTATGTAGCAAAGATTCTAAAAGACCATGTTTTCATTCTAAGACAACTTTTCGGTCATTCCTCAATAGTGTTGAGATTTCAGTTCCCACCCTAATCATCCATTGTCTTCTCAACATAGAAATTACTATGTTAGTTTATGCCACAGAGCACACAAATTTCATGGAAATGTATGGTGATTCAGTAACAATCCTGAAAGAGTTACAAGTACTTTCTGAGGAATGCCTAGTCTGGGTTCAGGAGGTATGGCTGAGAACATGCGCAAAATTAAATTTCATTGAGATATAATCACTTACTCAACACTGCAAGAAAATTAGAAGAATAAAGTCTTCCTTTGGCATCTGCCAATGATTCTTTGAGAATTTAGAATTGGATGATCTATTCCAGATAGGACAAAACCAGGACTGAAGTCTACTGCCATGCACTCAGGGAACTATTTGGAATATTGAAATATACTATTTCTTACCTTAAACAAAATATATCACATCCTCAAAATAATAATAGAGACTATTTTCATAAGGCTTTTTGCAACTTTCCAATATGTTAAAAATCAGATGGGCCATTTCCTCCCCTCTGCAAGAAAAAAAAAAAAGAGAGAGAAAGAAAGAAAGAAAGAAAGAAAGAAAGAAAGAAAGAAAGAAAGAAAGAAAGAGAGAGAGAGAGAGAAAAGAAAGAAAGAAAAAGAAAAGAAAAAGCCATTGTGGAATCATGATTATGGCATGTTAAGGGAATTGTTCTTACATGTAATACTTTTATTTCATTTCCTTTTAAAAATCCAATAAAATGTTATCTCCTCATGAAAAGTTATAAAATTTTAGTCCTCTTGAAAAAAGATTATAATTAATCTGAGGTTTCAGACACATATTTAATCTATTAGTAGAAAAATGTTCAATCTCTACTGTAATTATGTTGAAAAAGTTTGAGATGAGACTTTAAAAAATCTTTACCCATGCATTAAACAATTTTGAATATTGCTCTCTTTTACTGAGAACAGGCCAAGAGGAAGTACACTCTTAGCAGCAGTATAAAAGATTCAGGCTAGTGAGAGAAATGGCCTCTGGTAGTTCTCACATCATGGAATTTTTTTTATCAGTGGAAATCACAGACCCTCTGTGTTAAGGGCTTCACAATAGAATTTTCACCTTTCAAATACAATTTAGGTTTAACACTGTTTTGAAATAAGGCATGAACTGAGTGACATCTTAGCATTCTTTGATCCCTCACCTTGAAGGACTGCACTGGACAATCATAGCACCAATCTCAAATAGAGTGGAACCGATTTTGCTAAAACATCTGAAATGCACGCTTCCTAAATAGTAACACCTGGTCATGCAGAACGTCCCAAGGAGTCTTTGTTCCCAGGAGATTCCCCAACCCAGTTTTCTGCTACCGGAGAGGCTTCAGTAATACGGCTCAGGTCAGCAAGACACAGCTATGGGTCCAGTCTCTGGGCTGTTCTTTAAATAGAATTGTTTCTCTGACTCTCCTCACTCTCAAGTCATGACTACAATGCAATTTCAACTATTCCTATCGATATTTTTCTGTTAATTAAAAATAACAAATGATGCTGTTGTCTGAGAGGAGTTACACTCTCCATGGTAGGTACCAACACAGTCTGAAAATCACTGACTTTGGGGAAAAGCAGAACTCTGCGCCCCAATCAGCAACATCTGCGATATGAAAGGGGACTCCAGAGGTTAAAACCAATTTAAGCTTGTCAGTCTCCAGGCAAATGCCACAGAATCTTCAGAAACAGCTCGTGATGAGAGTGTGTTGAATGGAAATAAGCTCAATCAACCTTCCGCTTTGGATCATTGAGAAGGCTGGGATTTTTAAAATTGTATTTTTTTATTATTGTTTTGTCGCATTTTGGTTTGTGTTACATTTGGTTTAAGCTCCTTATTCCTTGACTGATGTTGCTTGAAGAAATGTGCGTTCCTGCGAAATAGATTTCCTCCCGTTTCCAGAAGTCTTCGTAGAAGAGAAGTTCATTGCTACCATCTGTACTTGGTTTAGGAGAGCTTTGATTAATAAGGACCACCCTATTGTTCATTTGTTTGACATGTGGAAATATTTGTAATCTGTTCCTGGTGAGAGAGATTTCAGCAAGGACCTGGCTTGACTTTTAAACCCACGTTGCCAATGAAAACCAGCCTCCTGAATCCAGAGGTCAGTGGGGAACAAGCAAAGGTGTTTTATCCTCCCGTCACCCGCTCCTGCAAACACCAACACCTGTTAGAAGTGAGGTTGAAACGATCCTGTTGGAACTCAGGGACAGAGACCCAATTCCAACCTGAAAGAGGCTCTGATGTGTGGTGTATAATGAGAGCTGGAGATGCCCACTGCTACACATCATTATCATTCAGATCATGAAAGGAAATGAAATGGTTCAAGCAGATAACAGCTGTTTTTATTCTGCTTTTCAAAGATTCTCTTAAACAACCTGGTCTCATTGCTTTTATTTAAGGGTGAACACCCAACTGTAAACATGGGAGAGATGCATTCTCATGATGTCAGTAATAAAAGCATGTATAAAGCAGCATGTGTATTCTGGAAAGCTAACTAACCATTAAAGCCAAGAAACATAGTCTGGCACAAATCTTATTATGTGTCCAAGAGGACTTGATGGTATGCACATAAGAAAATGTAATGAAACAGTGGGAAGGGGAAAGAAGGGAGGGGAAGGAGCCAGAGGGTAGGGGGCACATAGTTTTATATCTGTGAGATGTTAGCAAAATTAGAGGAAGGCAAAGCTGCCAGGATCATCTAGAAAAGGGTTAGCATAGCAAGTAGAAATGCAAGCAATTGGATTTCTATTTCATTGTCTATTGGATTCCAGAATCACCTCTTTGCTTTTTTATCTATTAGTTATAGACAATGAGGCAGTTAACCAAGACATGCACAGGAAAAAGGAGGAGGCCCAGTTTTCCTTTTATCGGGAGTTCAGATCTCATTTGGAGCAACATGCATCTTTTGTGTTTATAATTGCTCTGATGATTATGATAAGCATTTACTGTAGCTTGCTCGAGGGATTCAGCATCACACATTGGTCATCAGAAACCTTATAAAATTGATATTCATCATAATTCTTCATTTTTGCAAAAACAGAACAAGGAAACAGGCACTCTTTCCTTTTGTTTTGGTTTGGTTTAGTTTTTTTCCAAAACAGTAGGTAGTGTCTTTTATGAATGGGTCCTATGTATTAATAAAAGTAGAAATAAATCATCCCTTTACTATACTTGATAATAAAAGGGAAGCCTATCTATGTATATACATATAAATTTTACACCTAATGTTGGTTTATGATGCACATAATTTATGACATTCGATCAAAAGATGAGTTCAACAAGCAGTTTAAAATGGGAACCTGCTGTTAATATGCTTAGACCTGTGCTTTAAAAAAAAAGTAAAAAGTATGAAAAATGTCAGCTTCATAGACTTGCTGTTAAAAAATTCTTGTTCACCTGTGTATAAAATATAACCACCCCCAAGGGTGTGCAATTTTACAAAGGCAAATTAATCATTTATCTGCCCAATGTTCAAACTATAATATATTTCAAAATTGGAGAATATAAACCACTAAATATGAGATTGTTGTAGATAGCTCTGCCAAAGAAAAACTATATTGCATAGTTTGGGGTCCTGAATTATAGCTGAATTTTCTGCTTTCAGATGTTCATTCGTTTATGTTGGAAGGGGCGAAGGAACTAAAGTAGCCATATCTTGTACCACTCTATGACTTTCTATTTCTTTGAATAATGTAGCAAACACTGTTTTGAAATGGCATTTCCAGCTCAGGTAGGAACAGTGTTCAGATTTAACAGCAAAAACTTTTCATCAGTGTGAAAAATGCTGATTCCATAGGCTTGTGTTAAAATATAGCAGTAATGCGTGTGTGCACACACACACCACACACACACACACACACACACACACACACACACACAGGTGATCATTCCTAATGGCTTAAACTGATATTCAAATATTCTATTCATTATCAACTATGGCTATTTTAGTTTTCCAGGTTGAGTTATCTGCATTCATAACTCCTTTTCTTTTTCTTTCCTCCTAAGCACCTGTGTAGGGTCATTAAGCTCACTGATGTATCCACTACTGAAATACAAGTGCAAATAAAAGGAGACTATAAAGAAGACACCCATCACCCTGGAGGGGAACACAAAAAAAGTATTCAGATTTATGCTGATTAGGGACTCTGAATTTCTGATGAACACATGGTTTTAAACAATACACTAAAATAAGGATCTTGAATCTGCAAATATACCCTGAAACACAGAAGCTGTGCAGGTTAGACAGCCAGGAGAGGCCAAGGGAATTAGCTCTGAAATTCAGAGTCTTGTTTCTATTTACGGCACATTAGATAGTCACATGGCTATGAGATATGAATTTGGATGCCAAATGAATAACAAGTTTGAAGGCTAAGTGCCAAGTGACTTTAAATATCTGTGAAGTGAAAATATCCCTGAACTGAAGCATGCTACTGTATTGAAAACAATTACTGTTATTGATCATTTTTCTGTTTTAGATAAAGTACATCTCTTTGGGTGGGAGCAGGTGTACTAATGGCTTTGAGAACGGTAACTAATCAAATCACACATGGATACAACCCGCCCCCCACCCCCACCCACACACATAGTTTTGGTAAATCCATGCAAACAAAATTACAACTTCTTAGAATCTCAAAGAAAAAAAATTGTGATTTGTTACCAAGGAAGGATAAATTTCACCTTCCCACTTCTCCAAGATTCGTAGTAATACAAAATCAAGTGAGCAGAGACACATTGAAAATCTGCTCTTTTACCCTCTGCTTTTGCGATATTAATGACTACAAGATGCCGACTGCTTATTTGAGCAGGAAGAAGAACTGCTTCCCAGAGGGAAGGAGAAACTGGGAACAGACCCAGAGGAGCGATAATTTAGTGGACAGGTCTAAAGAGTTCTCGATATTAGCACGTACTGGAGCTTAGTAACAAAGCTTAGATCATTGCACAATCTCTCCATCAAAGTCAGCACAAACATTTTCTTTCAGTCTGACTTCTAGAACATGACTTCTTCATAAACAGGTCTTTTTCTTACATCAGAATTTATTGTCGATGCTAACAATTAGCATTCTGCCGCTGCCTGTTTTATCCTGCTCACAACAGGGTTTAAAGGATCAGAAAGAAGAGGGAAATGGGTATTTGACGCATGCAGTAAGTGTAGGTGACTCTTTAAAGGATGAGGTAGAACAGAAATGTCCTGCTTCCCAAAATGCTTTTTTTGATTTTGAAGAGTCCTCATGCCCAGGTACTATTCTTTCTTCGCTTACTTTTCTCTCAATTGTCTTGCTTTTCTCCACACGTCCCTGATGCAGATTAGTGCAGGCCTCCAAGCCTCGGGCATCAAAGGAATTAGGTCAGACCCAGAAGAAATCAGGTTGCAGGCAAGAAAAAAAATTAATAAAATAGAAGCTATGTCAGCCGGTACTTCTGTATTCCTTCAGGCAGACTAAGGAGCCCAGGCCTTAGATGTGACAGTATTAAGTAATAAGGATGCAGGGGGCGGGGAGCAGAAAAGATGTTTGAGAGACCAAAGGTTTTAATAGTATTAGCAACATGACGATAGGCTGCATTTATTTAAAGCTAGTCTGTATATGCCACTTGGGTAGGGTAGGTTCTCAGCCTTAAAACAATATTGGCAACTAAAAATAACCCCAGGAAAGATCTAGTGCAGTATCTGTTTTCCTGTGGTTTAGGTTTTGGAAAAAAGGCAATTTTGTATTTGTATTCCACCTGAGATTAGTGGTCTTTTAAATAAAAGCGTATATTATCTACCTACAGGAAAGTCATTTGTATTAGCATGTTTAACACTTATTTGTTCAAATAGCACTATATTATGTGTTTTTGGGTTATTCTAAGGGCAAAAGAGAGAGAGAAAGAGAGAAAGAGATTTTATTAGATGTCCATGCTCAGTTCATTCTCCAGATGACCATTTTAGTTGCCATTATCACTGCCTCCGAAATGATTGGAGGAGTAATTCGAATTCAACCTATCACATTATCCAAGGGCATTCTATGAATAGCTGCAACCAGTGCATGTTCCGGCAAAGCTGCAAAGGCAGCCCATCAAAGTCGGCAATAACATTCGAGAGTGTTTTCCAGAGTTAGCAAATGCAGAAGAGAATATTTACGTGTGGTCTCTCAAACTATAGAAAGTATTTGAGGAAAGATACTTTTCACAATCCTTAGATTAGCCATTATGCATTTTCTAAGCATTTTCAAGGGGTTTGGAGAGGATGAAAGAGATCTGCGGGTGATGCTAGCCGCACTTACACCTGCTATCCCATTTAGTCCCCTGATGCTCCCTGGAGGGAGACCTTGGTGTCTTTAACATCTCCTTGCATAGTAAGAAAATGAGGCACAGGCATTAAGCAACTTGCCCAGGACCCCAGAAGGCAGTAGAGATGAAATTTGAACTCAGGGCACCGAAACGAAGCCCTAGTGTCTTCTCCATCTTGCTGCAAGTAGTTTTAAGTTTTAGAAAAGGCAAAAATCTCTTTGGGCTTCCAAATGTACTAAATCTCAGTACAGCTCATGAGAGCTCCCAGACGTACTTTTAAAAGATTAAAAAAAAAAAAAAAAAAAACTATTGTCATTATCAGTGCTATTCTTATCATTATGATAATTTTAATGAAGGAAAAATATCATCCTAACTAACATACACTCAGAGATTATTTCATGACAGATATGGGTGTATTTCTTGTGTAAGTTAATTTAATACTCACTGTACAGGACATAATACTATTATTCCCAATTAGAAGAAAGAGCAATCGAGTCCAAGAGATATGGAGTAATTTCCTCCCAGGTTATGAGCTAGAAAGGGGAAGAGCCAGGATTTAGACCAAGTTGTCTGGTTCCAGAGACAGTATAACCACCAGCTCTCTTGCCTCCTCAGGTCATCGTTAATTGAATCATTATGTCACATTTTACGTAAAGGAGTGGCATTTCATTACATGATTATGTTGCGAATATAAGTGAATACCAATTATTAAGAACTTGTTTTACATATGCATAGCTTTTGTCTAGAATTACCTTTTCTCTTCCCTAGCTACCTCATTTCTTCTTACTTATCTTTTAAAATCCAGTTTTACTATTCACCTTCCTGGAGTCATCAGTGTGATTTGCAAGCCCCTCTGTCCTCCCAGGCTCGTGCTGTAAGGACATCTGTCACACTGTGCAACATTGATACATTTAACTTTTTTTCCAACAGGACTTGAAACATCTTGAGGGAAGGCACTCCATTTTTTACATCTTTTTGTCACTAATAGTAGCACTTGTCATGTAGAAGGCACCCGAAACAGGTTGTGTTGATGAAGGAATGAAAAAATAAAATAGTGTGTAAATACTTGGTTGGAAGAGAGAGATGATTGGTTGAAAGATGGATGAGAGGTGGATGCATGGGTAGAAATAGAAAAGAATAACTGACACATACGTATGGCAAATACATGGATCCGTCCAATGTATGTGCCAAACTTTAAATGAACAAAGCTTCTTAAATGTTTGTCTTCAAGAGAACTATTTTGCCATCTTACCTTTGGATACCATTCTTTCTTCTGGTGTTTCCTTTCGGTAGTCATTAACTATGATTCAGCAGGTTAATGGTAAATTTGCTCCTGGAAATTTTCCCTACTTGTCTGTTACATGTATGTCAAAGCTTTGGGGCTGGATTTCATGCCTCTGAAGTCAGACGTCCTAGATGCCTTTGGATAGAAGAGATGCATTACACTCTGGCTTCCTACCTTCAGCTACTCCCTACTCTCCCCCACCATTGCTCTGGAAGGTGCTTCTTGAGGATTTGGCCTCTTTACCCCTATGAGATTTTAGCAATGAAAATAGCATGAGATCCTAAACCTACTGCCAAGTGTGAATCTTCTACTTCCAAACAGATATTTCATCCTGGTCCTAACAAGGACTAAGCCACGTAATAGCTCAATATTTTAATAGTATGCCATTCCAAATGGCAGATTACATTTACCCACCTGCCAGAGCAGGGAAAAAAAACCAACGTTTTCCTCATTAATAATCACAACATTGTAAGAAAACATTAATTTCACCAAAAAAAACCCCATAGAAATTGTAAGCTACCTTCAGCTGCCTTTATGATATTATTTATTAATCTAATTCTCTGTTTAGAATACAGTCACCAGAGAAAAATTTCTCCACAAAGGATTTGAGTTTGTTTATAACCAAAGATATGTCCACTGCTTTGAGAATTGCAAGGGACAATTACTAGTCAAAGCTTAAAAATATAAAGGCAAGTAAATATTGGCCTTTTACTTGAAGGCAACAGTCTCCTGATTTTAGTCAAGAAAAAGAGTGTACTGGATTTCCTTTTATGCTATCAAACAGCTTTTCATTTTTGATCTGATAGATTAATTATTTTTCTACAGTGGTATAATTTATCCTTTCAATTATTTCTTCAGATATTGATAGAGAGCCTACCCTTTGTCAGGCACCACAGTGTAATGTATTTTTTGACTAATGGTTAAATATCTTGTTTCTCTCTCCCTATGTTTTTGCCCTCAATGACCTAGTGTTTGTGACTACACAAACTAACCAGCCAAAGTCTCCAAATAAAATTAACATTGGGGGCAAAATATACATGTGTGGGAGTTTATTTTAATCCAGAGCAATAGCAGTCTGCAGCTTACATAATATTAAACTATTAGAGATCTGAGTCAGCTAAAGAACACATAAATTCAAATTGTTGTTGGTTGCTACTGAATGGCAAGAGGGGTAACTGGAGTCTTGCCATCTTCTGGTAAATGAGAAAACATGCAAAATCTCCTTGTTTTGGCCAAATATTTGTGTATAAAATGTAGGCACTCCCACAGAATGGGTGTGTGTGTGTGTGTTCATTTATATTTGCATATATATATATATATATATATATATATATATATATTTAACTGTGACACTATATATTCACAGTAGATATGTTCCAAAACCTCTACAGGATACAAACAGCAAGAAAACAGAGCCACTGATTGTAAGAAGTTTGCCCAAGTGGCCTAAAGACGGATGGACTCATACACAAAAGTCCTCACAATTTTTGAATGGTACCAACGTAAACTTTTAAACCATATTAAAAATTACAAGTTGGAAAATGTCTGTGGGTTATCAAAACATTCTTTATGTCTGGCCTGCTCTCTGCTGACTCATATTCTTGCAAGTCTCATAGGACGCTTCTTAAACACACTTCACCTTTCTTTCTTCAGTTTCAGGGTAGAAAGAGTCCCTTTAACTCCGAAGACAGTAAATCACGGTTTGTGTGGTGGTTCTCAGAAGACACTTAAAGGACTGAATTGGATGCTCTACATAGCACCCTTGCCAAAAGAGTTCGGAAATGACTTCCAGCTTCCCACAGTAATAAAATGGCACTGTTTGGCATCTTTAAGGTAATAAAAGTGAATTTTTTTTCCATTCTAGTAAATGAGAAGAGAGGCCTGGTTGTTTTAAAAATTGATTAAAATTCATGTGTTTTCCCCAAATTATGGAGCATGATATGAGCACACTTACATATGAACTTCGGACCACCTCAGAGCACTAGGAGGGCCAGCTCTCTGAGGGAAACAGGATGTGCTAGTGGGTCAGTGCAAGGGAGCCTGGGAAGGACCCATTAGGTGCTGAGAATACGGAGGCCATGGTTCAATAGGTGGCACTCTTCCCTCTGAGTCAGTGGTGAATGCATTGGAAGTGTGCTCTTTGGAGGATATTATCTGGCTTGAAGGAAACATTGTGGAAGTTCTTAAGTGTTTCTGGCACTGTTCAGTAGCTGCTGAGTCTCATCACAGACTCTGGCTGCGTTTTGGTGATGGGAAAAGCTTTAGCAGACCGGTTTCATGGCTTTAAGAAAGAGCCTTGTGCAAGGCATTATCGTCATTTGTATACAAGACATTTTAAATTCAGGGCTCTCTCTCCGCGTTTCAAAGGAAAATCCTTTGTCATTCCTTTGACTCATAGGGTCTAGGAGGAAGTCTGATCATCTTCCATTTCCCATCTGGGTATTCATAAGGCACCTGCGTCTCCAGGATTTCTCCTAGACTACACAATGTTACCAACTGACAACAAACATTGTGCAAAGGAAGACCACCCTTCAAGAAAAGGCACCTGTATGTTAGAAGCTTGTCAGCCAAAGGCACGGGCTGTAGATATCTCTCCTTATTCTTATTTCAGCTGTACCAGAAGTAGAAATTATAATTCTGCTGGCTGGAAAACACAAGACAGATACTTTTTACATGTAGGCCCGCCCACATTCATCTTTGTTTAATATGCTGCAATTACAAGGCTATTACAAACAAATTAGTAGTATCACGAAAGAATTTTTAATGACTTACTGATTTCAATTATTGCCATATACCTTCATCTAACCGTCACATTCTTAATTAAGAGACACCGGTGTGTGTGTTTCTATAATCGCTTTGTTAAAATTATGCAATGGTGGCCTCAGCAGTTAGGGGCTGGTCCATTCATTAAGTAGACAAAACCATCAAAGAGGTTAGGTAGATATTACAAAAGAAGCAGGATGTGGACACACCCAGTTTAACAATAGTGGGGAAGGAGGTGTCCTTAACAAAGATATGATACGAGGAAGGGGAAATATCACTGCAACTCTTAATGATGGTCTGTAAACACTTGAGTTCATGTTTATGGAGCCTCTGACAGCTCACTTCAACAAAGACGGAATTAGGTGTACTTGCTAATGCCTTTTGCTCACAAATACTCCCAATGAGTGTGACCCAAATCAGAGCATCTGACTTCAGTGGGTAACCATCTGTGAGAGAGAGGGGAATGTCTCCGTCTGGGCTAGCCCAGAAATACCAACAGAGACAGGGTTCCTGCAGCTGCCTTGATTTTCACCTTCAATAAGTATTTACCTATCAAATTACGTGGTCTCCAAGCCGACTCAGGAAGAGGTTTAAGAAGGAAAAGAAGAGCCCCTGATACACTGCTAATCATTCACAAAATATGACACAACATGTTTAAAGACTGATATTTGCCCTTATCCCTCTGTCATATGATTTAGCCATTCCTCTCAATACTTTGGGCTATGAGCTTTTCATGGCTATGGGACATATTTAACAATGCGCAGAATAGCCAATAGGCTGAATGAATAAGTAAATGAAAAAACATGTAAAAGTGAGTTTCTCATTTTTCTCATTGCTAAAAATGGAAGTAATCTTACTTGCAGCAACGATGTAAAGGTAAGAACATTTATGTTCTTGATTTTTCAAAGTGTTATAAATTTATCCCTAAAAATATAAACTACACTGTGCTACCCAAAACAACCTTCCTGATTAAGAATATTAAGAGTTAAGAAAATCAGGGCGCCTGGGTGGCTCAGTGGGTTAAAGCCTCTGCCGTCTGCTCAGGTAATGATCTCAGGGTCCTGGGATGGAGGCCAGTGTCGGGCTCTCTGTTCAGCAGGGAGCCTGTTTCTTCCTCTCTCTCTGCCTACTTGTGATCTGTCTCTCTGTCAAATAAATAAATAAATAAATAAATAAAATCTTTAAAAAAAGAAAAGAGCTAAGAAAATCAATAGCTACCAAATTCAACATCTCTATCTTTTACGTCAACAGGGACTTTCTAAAGAGTTTCCAATTATGTTTCCATTTGTTCCCTTATCCCTCACTTATTACCTCCTCAGGAATTTATTTATCCTCTATATTCCAAATATTACTATATACTTGTAATAGATAAACTAATCAGTTCCTTTAATCATTCCTTATGTGATCTTCTTTTCTAACTTATCTATTTTGTATTCAGTGGATAAAATTCCATTTATCCATTCACTTCACATACCTTGGTGAGTGTCTACCATGTCCAAGATAACCTACCAAAATTTAAGGAGGCAGCAGAAAATATTCAGCTTTTTTTTTTATTCCACGTTTCAGAATTCACCTAATCCCAATGGTTTGCTTTGATTTAGTTGGTGATCCTAAGTGATCATACAGCCTAAAGATCTGCCTTTATGAGAGTGTTTCTGAAGGTTATCCATACCTAGGAAACCTCTGTGACTATGTATGTAGTAAGACAGGTTCTGAATTTCATCTCCCTGGAATCTGGCTCGGTAGATCTGGCACAGAGCCCAGAAATCTGTGGCATTTCTCACAAGTATCCCAGGTAATTCTCAGGCAAGTGGGTTAGACACGCATTAAGAATCACTGTTTTAAGAATTAAAGAGATTTTTTTTCTTTTTGTGCCATGCTTTATTCTAGGTGCATGTGCTTTCTTTTACTTCCTCATTATATTTTCCCTATAAAATACAATTTAAATATTCTTGAATCGTGTTCTAAATTACAGAAGAATCTGTTGTGACCCATGAGGACTACTATAGTATTTTTTGTCCCTCTAAAAGGGATAGGGATTAATGAGGATTACTAAATGTAATTAAAAAAAAGAAACTCACATTTTTTTTAAAGATTTTATTTATTTGACAGAGAGAAACACAGCCAAAGAGGGAGCACAAGCAGCGGGAGGGAGAGAGGGAGAAGCAGGCTTCCTGCCGAGCATGGAGACCGATTTGGGACTCGATCCTGGGTCTCCGGGATCATGACCTGAGCCGAAGGCAGTCACTTAACCAACTGAGCCACCCAGGTGCCCCAGAAACTCACATTTTGATAAGAAAAATACTTCAATTGCCATCATTCACTTTAAATTGATAATTCATTATGAGGGAAATGATGCATTTTTGGTCATTAACTTTAACTATCATTTTACAAAATAATTTTCAGAAATTTCCACTAGGTACTTTTTTAATGATTTCTTTTGTAATTTTCCCTCAAAATATTCCATTGGGTCCTAATATGTATCTTGCCTAGACCCTTAGAAAAGAGGAAGAGAAGTAAGATCTATTTTCCTTCTTATAACAATAATGCCTTACTTCAAACTATTTGAATGAATTATTTTTCTCTATAAGTCCTTCAGTAATATGGCATCATGTCATGGGCTGTGAATAGAATGACATTATTTAAGGTCAGAGTAGGTAGAAAATCTGTGACCAGCCTCTACTCCTTGTATTAGGGTCTATCATCCTCCCTTAGAAATGTTGGAAATAATTAGAAATTATTTCATAATAGGAGTTCCAGACATGATTTTCTTGCTACTAAGGTTGATAGGTCATTTTGTTAAGAAAATCTGATATAGTTCTAACCTTATCTAATGTGAATGTTTTAATTATGTGATCTGATGACTTTTGATTTTTTTAATTCAAGGTTTTTTTTTTTTAATTCGAGTTTAATTAACATACAGTGTTATTTTAGTTTCAGGTGCACAATATAGTGATTCAACAATTCTATCCATTACTTAGTACTCGTCACAATAAGTGTACCCTTAATCCCCTTCACTTCGTTCACCAATCCCCCCAGCCTCTTCCCCTCTGGTAACCATCAGTTTATTCTCTATAGTTAAGAGTCAGTTTTGTGTTTGTCTTTCTTGCAACTTTTCTTTCCTTCTTTTTTTTTTTTAAAGATACCTCCATAATCTCCAAGCTGCATTAAGAGATTTCAGTTGATTTTTGCCTAAGGGTAACCTCCAGTCAAAGGTGGCACCATTTAGATACTTTCTTTGCATAACAATACACATTTGTTTTTATTTTTTCTTTTCTTTTTTCTTTTTATTTTTTATATTTTTTAAGATTTTATTTATTTACTTGACAGAGAGAGAGATCACAAATAGGCAGAGAGACAGGCAGAGAGAGAGGAGGAAGCAGGCTCCCTGCTGAGCAGAGAGCCCGATGTGGGACTCGATCCCAGGACCCTGAGATCATGACCTGAACTGAAGGCAGAGGCTTAACCCTCTGAGCCACCCATATGCTCCTTCTTCTCTTTTTTAAAAAACTTGTTTTAAGAGGCTCACTTTGGGAAACAGCTCATAGTAACAGACGATTTTGAAATGTTCAGTTTCTTTAAGCATTCTAAGCGCATTCACCTGAATAATCCAGCTCACTGAAGACGGATATCCACTCTAGCCGTTTGTGAAAACATGGTGTCCAACACCTGTTTATCCAACAAATGTGTTAGGGCTAACCAAAATAAAATGAGCCGTAACATCTCCCCCTCCAAAAACAAACAAAAAATGGATTTTTAATTTGAAAATTTAAAAGACTAAATAAATTCAAAATGCCGTTTAAAAATATATATTTCCACATGATAATATGCCCTTGGGCCTGGAAACAATTACAATAAAATTTTGTGGAGAAAACCCCCCACTGATTTTGTGGTGGCATTTCTGCCGTGGTTCCAATTAGGACTCCTATAAATCTTGGAATTGAGCAAATAGGAAAATAAAATTCTCATAAAATACCTGTCTGTATTCAAGCCGAAAAAATGAATTTGGGTAAGATTCCAAATCAAACTTTCTAACTTGTTGAAGTTGATCCATTTATACCTGTTTTCCAATTTGTGGCAACTTATCCAAACAGTTCCAAGTTAGAATGTGTACTTTGATCATTCCTTTTTAAATGAAATCATAGTAATTTTGGCCCAATTCCCTACCTTAGTGTATCCATTTCCCCACATGGAGTTGTTAGGACCTACAAATAAATAAACGGCTGAAATGCTTTCTCCACAAATAACACTGACAATGCAGGAACCCTGGCACTGGGGGCCCCAGCGAGAGCAGGCTGTGGATCTCAGCCTCAAAAGTGGACAAAGATACTTCCCATCAACCCCTTTACAATGATAAAATGTAAGGTAGAGCACATTCACACATTTGGGGACTATCTCCTTTTCAGCAACCCTCATACAGAAGGTCTTCTTTATCTTTTTATCTTCTTTATCTTCCTTATCTTTTTAAATGTCGTAATTGCATAATTATAAATGCTATGCAAATTATCTATTACTTGCTAAACCACGAATCCAAAATACTAACTAAGCATTGTTAAACTTTGGAAAACGCATGAATATCTCTAGGAGAGTATTTTCAAATGATGCCTAGAGTTAAATACAAATGCTTTTTTGAACCATGGGCAAAGCCTTTTAAATAAAAACATCTTCAAACAGGAAAATCCCTTGAGGAGAGGGATTTCACTTTATAAATGAAAAATGCTGCCAAGAGGTAGAAAGGTCCATCCGGTAGTTTTAATTCATCTAAAGCCATCAGAGATGACACCTCTAAAGTATGTGTCTCACAGTGAAAACATCTCAATGGTGAAAGTCCACCTGCCTTCAGTGTCTTCTAGGTATATGTTATTGGAAAAGAAAAGTATTCTTGATCTACCCTAAGCAGTCGAGAAGGTAAATACGTCATAACTAGGCATTGGCTGTTGTCGGTAGGCCGGTGATTATAATGAAAGTTCATAATCCTTTTATTTTCTTTTAAATTCTAATTTGAAGATATTAAAGTTATATACTGACAAGGAAAGGAAAAGAGAAAGAGAGAGACAAGCTAGCCCTTAATCTACTTTTTAATCACTTACCAATAATGCCAAAGTGAAAGGAGATAATTAAATTAGACAATGCTTTGGACAGGAAAAACATATTTAAAGCACTCTCTTTAAAAACGTTAATACCATAATTCTCATCAGCATACTAGATATCATCCTCCTTCCGAAAGACTTCAATCTTACTAGATGTCTATCTCTTACGCTTCAGTTTTTGTGAAAGGCTTTTTGTTGTTGTTGTTTTAAATATTTTGTCGATCTGTCCTCTATCAACAATCCACCCACCTATCTAAATATCGATATCTCTGTCTTTATGTAGATACCCTCTAAAATTGGAGGAGAGAAGCCTTTTCACATACCTTACCGAGAACCTCCCACACTAATAAAAGCAAGTCAAAGTTCTAAGAAAACGAATTCACGGTCTAGGTTTACAGCAGGAGACACATTTACCCTTTTAATTGACTTCAACTTAGCATGATTTTCCATATGTTTTCTCGGTGTTCTTTTGCTTATGGTGTGTTTTGTTGTTTTTTGTTTTTTTGTTTTTTTTTTTTTGTCCACCAAAGTGGCAGTGATGTTAACACAAGGAGTTTTGATTTGAGAATCTTTATGTGGCATGATTATACATTCTGTCCAGGACACCACTGATGGGAAGCAAACTATTTCTCTCCTTCTGTTGTCGTGCTTGGTGGAAAGGCCAGATGGGTCCAGTAGCTAAAACTACAGAAGAAGCTCTCGCAGGTCGTTGGTGGGAAGTCGGTATTATTGCGTCCCTAATAGCAGCTGCTTCTGTTTGAACTCAGGGTTATGAAAGATGAACTACATTAAATGCTAAATCATTAAATATCAACTGAGTAAAAGCACTGTGGTGTGTTCCCTGCTTAAATCACCAGCGTCTGTCTTCTCGCATGCAAAGAGTTGCTCTTCACAACCGTGCCGCAAAAACACTGACAGAAGGGCCAAGGCAGAAACCGCACAAAAAACCTCAAAGAGCATCTTTTGAGTTTTCAGTTGGTGAGTAAATGATCATCAGCAAATATTCAGCAGTGGAACTAAAGCACAACATTGCATTTAACACGGCTATAAAATATTTAGAAAGGCATAATCCCTTTAGAGCCTCATTTTTTTCCCCTCTATTATGTTTTTTTTTCTTCAGGAAAAGAAAAACAACTGTTTAAATTATGTCCACCTAATACCTCAGATTTACTGCAAAGCCTACCATTTGCTGGTTTCCTTTTACTATTGATCCTCTTTTTACTTATGGGGATGTGAACATCATAACCAGAGATATAGCTCATACTTATTCAAAACTAAAACTGTACAATAATAGATGCCATAAAGTAAGGTTGCAGGACTGGTAGAAAAATTAGACCCTTCTCATTTACTTGAATTAGGCTGCAGAATCATCTCAAATGGCAATTATAGCTGTACTATTCCACTCCCTGCACGGCTCAGCTTTATAGTAGTAAGTACACTCACGAGTGCAAGCAGTGTCGTGAGACAAAGGTCTTTCTTTATCTTTCTGCCGCACATGCTTTCATGGTACCTTGCCATACTGTGGGTTTGTCTTACCCACTCAAGTGTTGGATCTGTCATGATGGGGTCATACTAAGTGCCAATGTCATGGCAAGATACTGGAAGTAAGCACAGAGCATCTCAACTACATGTTCTTTTCACCTCCCCTGAATATACGGTCTGCCGATCATTTTTATGATATGCTTATTTTGAAAATGTATCCTGTCATGTCATTCCCACAATTGTCTCTGCTGGAAACATATTACTTTCTATAGATGGTAGAAAGAGGGTCTCTAAAGTGTTCTGAGTAGTTATAGTTAGACTCATTTCACTCAATAGATGAAAGGAAGAATTTCCATTTCTATTAAAAGATGTCATAAAATTATTTTTGTCTCAGTTATAAAACAAATGAAATTTGGAGGAAAAAATTTTTCACGAGTGCTCTACCTATCTTAAAAACACCTGAATGTTTAAGAGAACACACATTTTTAAAAAATAATGATAAAAAGATAAAAAGAACATACATTTTTATATCCATCAAATTTATTTTTTATAGGAATTGTTATTTTAAAAAGTTATAAAAATGTATTTCATCATCAAAACAAATCTATCATGTCATTGTTCATTAGATGCCACGTACATCCAAGAAGAATACCATGGAATATCTTATATGCATCATGTACTATTTTCTTTAGTGAAGAAGCAATTGTACTCATAACGAACGCTGAGGACTTGGAAGATGATCTTGTGTGACCTTAGGAAAATATTTATCAGCTATTTGCCACCATTTGCTCATTAGTACCATGGCAATAATAATGCCAGTCTCACATATGTAGGAGAATAAAATAATAAAACAAAATGAGTAGTTATAATATCTGGCACATGTTAACCTCTTAGAATAAGTGAAATGTTGGTTTTCTTCCAAAAAACATATAATGTGTTTCAAAACTTTACTATGCAGTTTACCATGTTTTCCACAGCTTCTGCTCCTTCCCTGCCTTGCTAGGCATTTACTAAAAAGACTCCTTTTTATAGCTTCTTATTCCACATGTTTTATCCACTGGAAATCTTTTCAGAGACCAGCCAGCGAGACCAACTTGCAAATATATTAACAGAAAACATATATGGCATGTGGTTACCTCTTTTGGGACATAACTAGACAAATAGAAAATGTCACTAATGTCACAGTGTCATGTTTTCGAAGAAATATAAATCTCAGTGACCTGCCAGACATGATTTTGCTAACACGAAAAACAAAAGACAATTTTCACAAAACTGAACTTAACCCTCTGGGACACAGTTATCCTCATGTTTGCTGCTTTTAAGATTTTATTGGCCTACACTCACATTCAGGTCAAACTCAAGGTAGTCAAATATTATTTAGTAGCGTTGGAGGGGGTTGAGGGTCAGGGAGGTATGTATGCCCAGGACATTGTCGAGAGCACAGAAGCATGATATATAGCTATTATTCAATACTGTCTTATCATTGTGTTAAAAAATACACATCCAGACAACCCAGAATGTTCACTGGATAGAAACAAGGCTCTAGAAGCATAAGAGTTTGTGTCCGTAAGAGGAAGAAACATAGTCGGTCATAATTTATAACAGAATCTGTAATTTGGATTCTGAATGCTGAATAATCTAGCACAATTACAAGAATTATTCAGTGCAGTGTTTCAAGTCTTTGTCAACTGACTTCTTATTTTCCTGTCCCCATAATAATGTTCTACACGTCCACGCGCTGTATCAATAACAAAGATAGAAGCTTAAGTATTTCATGGCAAAATGCTGCCTGAAATGTAAAAAGAAACCACTTAATTAATTCTTAAATCACTTAGATTAATTTCATCAAAGATTAAGTCATTCAGCAAGTCATGTCATTACTGAAGCCAAGGTTAAATTGCTCTTTCTAAAAAATATAAAGCCAATCTTTAAAGAGCTTTACAAAAATGAAAGAACTGATTGATCTTGCCTCACTCTCCTCCTAAAAGAAAAGTGATCTATCCATCTACCTAGTGTATCAGACTCTCTATCTAGTTACTTGCTTTTTTCCATACTAGTTACAAAGTTTCCAAGGACAATACGTTTGAATATGATAGTGCACATTTCATTCATAAGGACACCTCAATTTCTTCTCGTTTTTGGAGGAGGATGAATTTTATCACTGAACATTCCAAATGCATGTTGCTTAAAAGGAGTCAGTTGCTCACCAGCACTTATGGAAATCCTGAGCTTAGGTGTCAGAGAGCATCCAAAAAAGGATGAAGCATCACCCCGCAACTGCCATCTGTTGAGTGTTTTCCCGACAGCTGTATCTCTTGACCATCACAAATATAGAGCATCACAAGAGGCACGAAGGAAGTACGCAGCAGTCGACACAGAGGAAAATTCCATGTTCATCTGTGAAACAGCATTGCTTTTAATTGCCCCATAATGATTTTTTAACAGACACAATGGTATGTAGTGCAGTCTTAGAGTTGATTTAAACACACAATAAACCACAGTGCAGCTGAAAAACCAATTGAGACTTCTTAGTGCCAGGAAGGTTTTTGTCTTACGTGAATACTTAAGAGCAATTTTCACCAGCTACTCTGTCCACAGTCTACTTTTACCAAAAATACCTGGCTCTATCCTTGTGCTAGGGCAGTTTTGAAAAGTAAACGCACATTTTTATTTCAAATATCAGTGAAGTTAAGCTTCGGTTTCGTTTTTGATCTTTGAGATATACAATCCTAAAATAAGTTCATTGGTGAGGTGATGGCCCCAAATCTCACTTTTCTGATTTTCTTTTTAAAATCATTTAGTGTTTTTATTCTCACCCTTCAGTGTAAAAGTCCAGCTGTCCTCAGCCTTTGCTTCTTCCAGAAGAAGCTGTTCTCTGAGACAGCAACTGAGGCGGTATTGAGATGGTGGAATGGGCTCGTCAGACACTGAAATCCTTGCCTTTTTAATGGGGATAATTAAAAGCAACACCAGAAGCTACCATTATTTGAGGCCCCACTATGGGGCAGTCTTCATCTGAAGACTTCGGAGCCTTGAACTTGAAAGATTCCAGTCAAAACGACACTTTATGCAAAAGTCTGATACTGTTTCTGGGAATTCAGTTGTCAGAATATGATGGATTAATCAGCAGAGACTTTCTAAATCCCCTGCTCCATTCCATTCTGTAGCATAAAAGAGAGACACAGAAAGATAGAAAGACAGAGAGAGACCAAAAGGAACTTCAAAAGATCAACACTTTTACACTTTCAATTAATCCCATCATCGTCATAACAACCAACATGTTAACCCTATCACATTTATACACAACACAAACATACACACGTGCATGTGCGTACACACACACGCTCGCTTATGTACTCTAAACTGTCATTTTCTTCACCAATTGCCAGATCTCACTTATTTGGACACTATCACGTTACGACCTATAACTGCTACTCAGAAGTGTGGCACCCAGAGCAGATACTGTACCCAAATTAAAAAGGAAAAAAAAAAATCTATGCAAAGCTTGCATTAGGTGCATTTTGGGCTCATTCTCTATTTTGCGGGGGGGGGGGGCAGAAAAATCTATGCCAAAATGGGCCCCAGTTGCCCATAAGTGATAGTTGTTGAGGAAAAAAAAAAAATCTGAGTCACCTACCCACAATCTCAGATGGCACAAAAACTTGGAAAATACACTTTTGACACCTATTACCTACATTTGTCAACTCTCCGTAATGCATTCCAAAGGTAGCTTTTTCTACAACACCCCACTGTTCTTAGTGGTAAGGTCTGTCTATGAACCTGACTTCCTGGTTCCACTGCTTCACTGTGAATAACTGTGGGAGACAATAGCTAAATGTGCTATCATATGGATGCTATTGTTACTTCTTTTTTTTTAATCCAATAGATATTTGCACTCTCATATTCTCTTGATGTTGGTAAAGATTCTCTTGTTTAAAAAAAAAAAAAATTGCATACACCATCCAAGAGGTGCTAAGGAGCCAAGCCTAGACTACCTAATTCAGTAATTTGGGGGAAGGAAGAGGAGGGTGTAAATACAGCCTGAATCTACTTAGAGTATTCCTTGTCCCTAAATTGTAGTGGGACAGGATTTCAGCTACCAGCAGTGCCTTGCCAGTCAGAAGCACAACTCTCACTCCTACTGGGCAAAATTAGTTGCCCTAAAGAATGCAAGCATCAAATGTCTACTTCCTTCTGGGGCACCCTCATCTACGACTAAAGGATTCTTCAATCTCCCTCTTGAAACAATGCTTTCCTAACACGAACCAGTGCAGGCACTGTGGATATCTTTTCTAATGTGAGGAAAATAAGGACCATGATAATATACGCATCTATAAGTGGAACAAATAAGTACAGAGTGCCTCACAGGTGTCAGCAATGTTTTGCATAGTAGAGAAAAGGGGGCAAACAAATGATATAGAGACCCTGACCTTGCATATTTTATGTTGTTAATGGCAAAGACAGATGAGCAAACATTATCTAGCCAGGTAGTCACAAATACTGGGCAAAGATTAAAGCAAAGTATAGAAATGGAGAGGAATGGAAGTGGGGGGGGGGGAAGGGTCGCTGGCAGGGGTCTGGGAGTGGGGCTTTAAACACTGTGGTTAGAGAAGCCCCGCCTCTTGTGGTTGGATCTGAGTGGAGAGCTCTGCCAAGGTTCCAGGGAATAGATTTCCAGTCAGTGGAACGGCTGGTGCAAAGGCAAGAAAGTGGGAAGGGGCTCCGTGTGTTTCAGGAACTGGCCGTTTCTGAAGGCCTTGTGGCATGTTGGTGTACAAGCTGCCAACCCTTCACTCTTGTAAAGGCTGTCTTGTATTCTAAGATTATGGCTTTCCTCCTTCCTCTCACCCCCCACTGATGTTAACATGTCTTTTCTTTAAAGAAATGATGTAAGATTTCAATGTTAGTTGTGTGTTGGTTGTTTTTTTTTTTTTTTTAAGCCTGACTTGGCAATATAAAATGTTGGCAACCTTATGTTGTTCTCTTTTTCTTTCCTTCCCCCAAACTAATTCATGAAATACAAAACTCTGTTAAGCTCTGGCTTAAGACGACATGTACTTTAAGTGCCAAATCCCTCCCGCCCCCACACCGTGCCCATGGAAAACCCCGCCTTAACGGGTTCCTTCGTGTTTGTTTTATTTTACTAATGTTCGTACTTACTTATTTTCCAGATTTATTCTGGAAGAGAAAGAAAACAGTGCAATTCAAAAATACACATTTTGTGTGTTTGGTTTATTTTAGTTTGTTTTTAACATGAAAAAGCAGTAGTAAAATTTATCTCTGATTCTTTAATAAAGCAGCATGTCAGCAGAACAGGTACGGGAAATGGGGCCCTCCCAAGATCTTTTATAGTCTGACATCAAAATTAAATTGGGATGTTGAGAACATCTGGGCCTCTCCTCCTTCTCCACTCCCCACCCCAGGATTTCCAAGGCATATCCATGTTTGTTTTGTGTTTGTGTTTTGGGGATAAGGTGGAGAGTCTGGAACTGCTTTTTTTTTTTTTTTTCCTTTTCTCTTCAAGGGGAAAAGAGAAAACCAGATATTTTCAAGGGAATTGACTAGTAGTGGCCAGTATAACAAAGAAACCCCACTAAGCCTAACCACAACCTGACAGAATGAAAAGTGATTCCAGAGCTGCCACTCACCACAAATCCCTACGAAACATGCCAGGAAATCAGCTGAAAGCAAAAGAGAAGCTGCTTCTCAAGGGCCACAAACATGACCCCCAGAGAATCTTCTGGTCCCATTCAAATTCAAAGCTGGGGGGTGGGGGGGACTGGTGGTGGTGGAAACAGGAGACAGAGAATGAGTAGCCCTGTGATCACTTTCAGGGTTATGATGAAGCTGATTTAAAATGCAAAACCGCGTTCCATTGTAAACACCGAGGCAAACTAGAAGCTGAGGGGAAGTAGGATTTCATTTACTGATTTTCAATTTTAGGATTGCAACAATTGAGGGGGGATGGGAGTGCAGAAAGGCCCATGCTATTTATTTTTCCAGAACCGAGATTGCCTGTTCTTTTTTTGTATGATAAGTGAACATGGACTGATATATTACTTCTTTGACGCTACAAGTATCATGCTAATAAGGCATACTTCCCACAGAATCTGACAGGAAGGATGAATACCTTGCCCTGCTAATGGTTAATTTGTAGTGGCATGTGTATTTCTTGAATGTTCATGAAGTTTTCTAATTCATCAGCACACAATTGGGCTTTTTTCCTCCCTTTACAGAGAATGAAATTCTGAGAGGGCAAGAGGCTCAGTGTGTTGTATTATCCCTCAGCCAATGTATTTACTACCCAAAAGTTATTGGTAATTTTTTTCCTACCTCAAGAACAAAATTGTTCTTCGGCAAACAATTTGTACTGACCACACTTTCAAATGTTTATTACTGTCGAATCTGTCACAGACTGCATCAAGCTACGGAGATGCTAATCTATCTCATGTATTTGAAACTCCTCTGAGAAACATATATTCAGGCTTACCGCTGAGTGAACATGACTGTTAGGATTATAGAGACCATACACAGTGAAGAAAAGCAGCATAGCTTTTCTGACTGGAAAGTCAACAATAGGGCGATTGTTGGCTTACACATTGGGGCCAATAGCCCTACTGCTGAGGAGCTCTATGTAAAAACCAAGATCAGCAAGCAGTCTTGATGTTTTCTTCTTGGAGTTGGATGTTGTCAAGATTCGGATGAGCCACCCCAGTGAGTATGCAGGAAACAAAACAGGATATTCTTGTTTAAGGACTGCTTTCTGTAATTATGTTGATTTTTTATGCAACACTTGAACTTTTAAAAACTCAAGGATGCATAAGAAGTACTCCGGAGGAGAATAAATGATTGGAATTTTGTCTTAAGTGAAATGTTATCTTGCGTTCTTAACAAAATTAACTTGTTTGTATTTGTGAGTGGGTCTATGAATTAAGTACACTTAGAAGATGCCTGTTTTGTCTCCCCACCTCACCCCCACCCTACCACCACCATTTTCAAACAGGAGGTCAGGTTGTCTTTGGAACATTTTATTTCCTGCTTGGAAAAGGCACTGGATTGTACAATAGTCTGACAGGAAAGTTTCAAGAGTGCCAGGAGTTTCCCCTGGAAGGCTTGAGGGGGTAAATGTGCAGCATCTATAAAGTTCTTTCGTTTGAGCTATCATCAGCCTGTTCCATTGTTGTGTATACAAAGTCTTCAGAATGGAAACAGCTAAACTAAACTGTAAATACTCTGAGGAAAAAACATCTCTGGAAATGTGCGCTGTGGGCTTGCTTGGAAACATTGTGCTTTTATCTGTCCTTCCTTGCTGAGGAAGGAACATGTGGCTCAGCCACTTGCGGGGGGAATGCTATCATGCTACAGACATCCGGTCACTCCTTTCCCACCCAAATATCAGTTCTGTGTATTATACAAGGGATGCACATATTCGTATGCCAAGAAATCTGATTTGGTGACAATTATTTGCCCTTTATTTTAGCAGAATTACTTCGTGTTCCTTCTCTTTAATCAAAATTCCTATTTCAGTTGAATAATTCTAATAACTTTACAACACAATGAAAGGATTATAGATTAGCACAGGTCAATCTCCTCCATATTCTCCTTATTTTTCTTAAGATCCCAATCCACAAAAGGTCTTGGACCACATAATACTTCCGGGTCAAGGACACGGCAAGGTCTCTTTGCAAAAGCACCCAGGCTGAGCAATCATATTCCTGTGGCTGTGTGCCCTGAGTTTTAACCATTGTGATTCAATGGAGAAAATGAAATGTAAACTAAATGTTAACCGCCAACTGTAGTCCGGGACACGCTGAGAATGCTGATTTCACTCTAGGGGTGAGGCTTATAGGAAGAATGTAAAGTGGAGCTTGGGGGTCAGCCTGACTGGGTTTGAATCCCAATTCTACCGTTTAGCAAGCAGATTACTCAGCCTTTCTTTCCCTTGGTTTTCTCCTATAAAAGGAAGATCATAATCATTCCAATTATGCATTGCTGCATAATAAAACATCCCAAAACTTGGTTTAACCAAGTAGGTTTAAACCAGAGATTTATTACTATCTTTCACTTTTCTGTGAATGACTATGCTTCACTGGGTGGTTCTCATTTGGGGTTGGTCACACCAACTGGATAGTAGACTTGAGGGGGCTGGCCATCCAATATACTTCATTCCCACTGTGGGCTGACAGCTCATTTGAGGCTCCCTTTCACCTCACCTCTTTATGTGGCTTGGGCTTTCTCACAGCATGGAAGCCTTCTTCCATGGAAGCTCAAGGCTCCAAAGGAACAAGGCAGAAGTCCAGACCTAGCCTATTTTCGCTTCTGCCACCTTTATTCATCAAGCAAGTCACTAAGGCCAGCTCAGACTCAAAGGGAGAAACGTTAAACCCTACCTCTCAATTTCAGGAGTAGTTAATAATTTCCCGCCATCTTCAATCCACCACAGATACCATATCTACCACATAGAATCTTGTAAGAATTAAATAATTTATCTATGTAAAGTACCATGTATGTAAAGAGCAGTGTCTGACACTTGTTATATAGTTTCAATGAAAGTCAGTTATTCTCATGTTCTATCCTGACCCCATTTTATTCTTCTTCTTTGCATTTATTGCTATTTGAACTTACTTGTAATTATGTTTGTATATATGTATATATGTCTTTATTTTCTCTCACCTATCCAAATATAAAATTCACAGCTATAGCGTCTTCATGTTTTGCCCCCTTAGGGCCTAGAAAAATACCTGGTATATAGTGAGAGTGCCATGAATATTTGTTGAATGAATAAGTGAACAAACCCCTGCCAAATTTAGAACCTGGATGTTTGGTTGTGAAAAATGGGAGTGTGATTGGGGTTGAGGGAATGTTATGATCAAAGAGAGTCAGAGAGGGCTGGTGTTCTGATTTATTTAAATGATTAAGAAATTAAGGTATCGGGGTGCCTGGGTGACTCAGTGAGTTAAGCCTCTGCCTTCAGCTCAGGTCATAGTCTCAGGGTCCTGGGATCAAGTCCCGCATCGGGCTCTCTACTTAACAGGGGCCTGCTTCCCCCTCTTTCTCTGTCTGCCTCTGTGTATTTCTGATCTCTCTCTCTGTCAAATAAATAAATAAAATATTAAAAGAAAAAAAAGAAAGAAAGAAACTAAGGTATCATCTGTTATGTGGAGCAGCTTTTGACTGAAACTGTCTTAAGAAACACAAATATGAACAAGGCCTATTTTGCCTCCGGAAGAGCCAACAACTGACAGTGTTTGAAAACCACCCTGTGCCACCCACTGGCCGTAGAATCTGATGGGCCTGGGTGTAAGTCCCTGCTTCGCTATCTGCTTGCTTACCAACATGACAAGTTTTTGTAAACTTCTCTGGGTTGTAAATCTTCCAGATCAGGCAACGAGGCATACCTCATGGGATTCTTATGAGAATTAAGTACAGTTGATAAAGGGTTTCGACACAAGTACAGGACACAACTGATAAACATGTACCAATTTCCAAAAATATTGATGATAGCGAAACTATTGATATGACTTTTAATATACTTATACTTTACATTAGAGGGGATGACTTTTCAGTTTTTATTTTTCAGAAATTCCTCTTATGTTCCAAACTTATTTTAGAATATTAAAATCTATTAAGTTCACTTTTTGCAAATTCAATATTTAATCTGAGTGTATCAATCTATAAATTAACTTTTCTGCTCCACCCAGTATTTGACTCAGGAATTGAAAACAATATTGCAGAAGTCTTAGCAACCATGTTAAAAATAAATATTTACATTTATCAAGAAAAACTGTGACATCAAAGGAAGTAGACATCATGTCCAGAGAACACTTCCTAGAATTCAAGGGGAATTCCCCCACCCCAACCCCTTCATGAGGATGTCCAAGAGTCAGTAATTTAATCAACAGATGGTACTGGTTGAAAGCTCAAAAAATTGAAAACACTGAGAAAGTTGGGGAATTTTTTTTAAAAAAGGAAACCACTTCCCCTCGCTTTTAGTGTACTTATTTAAAAATAAATGTACTGACCAAGATAAACTGATAAATATAACAATTTTATTTCCTAAACACACACACACACATGCAAAGTCAATTCAAGATGGGCAATTTATGGATACACACACGTATTTCTATAAACTTGTAGTGAGGAAATTGGACAAATTTTTTTTCTGTTTTGTTGTTTTGGAAAAGCTCTCAAATATTTCCTACATTAAAAAACTGCTCTAGAATATGAGGAAGGTAGAAGTTAGAAAAAAATGACTTAATGGAGAATCAGTCATATGTCTTTGAAAGGACTGTACTCAGCACTGATGTTGCACATGGCCTGCAGTTAGATCGCACAGCGTGTATTCTGTTGCTCTCCAAGGAACCACATACCAGAGCGAGCCCAGCTCAGTCCTCCAACGGGAAGGGGAAGGTACTTGGAAAAGTAATTGAGTTGATTTCCTTTGGGCAGGGGAGGATGAACAAATACAGGTTTGACACCAGATGGTGGCAACATTAAAATTACATGTGCCTGAGAAATAATAGGTGATTAGTAAATATCAGTTTTCTTTCCCTCTTTCTTTTGAACTGCACTTTCTTTTTCATCTATTACCACAATGCCTGAGCTCTGAAACTCAGAGTATTGCCCCTTGGGCTGGTATCTACCCTGTGGTTCTTTGTTCTCAAGTAAACAAACCTGATCTTGCTTCAGCATTAAGAATGGCAGGTCAAGGACCAATGGTTCTATCAAGAACCAATATGCAGAAAGCAGAAACCCAGATGAAATAAGCATAAATTAAATTCATCTGAGCATTTCTGTCATTCCATGTTAGTTTCTTCATGATCCGTGTATCACAAAGATAAGGATGCCAGAGCTTAACATGAAAGGGGGAACCCCTGTTATTCCTTATCAAGATCTGATTGGATCAGATGTAAATCAGCCTTCATATGGGCAGAGATTGACGTTCATGCCACCACTGTTTTTGTTATACAGATGTACTGACGAAAAGGAATTTTTGTTTTGTTTTTTTCCTCCTTCCACACTTTACCCCTTCCAGAGAATGTCTCTTATTCAGATCTTTAAAACAGTAAATGGATGGGGCACCTGGGTGGTTCAGTCATTAAGCCTCTGCTTTCGGCTCAGGTCATGATCCTGGAGACCCAGGATGTACCACATCGGGCTCCCTGCTCAGCGGGAAGCCTGCTTCTCCCTCTCTCATTCCCCCTGCTTGTGTTCCCTCTCTAGTTGTGTTTCTCTCTGTCAAATAAATTAAAAATATATATTTTAAAAATATAATATAAAATAAAACAGTAGATCCAAATGGTAAGAATTCTCCACAAAGGCACGCCTAAACATTTACCTCTTGCTTCCATATTTACAGTAATGATCACTAACACCTGTAGTTTGGATTGTATTTGCTCAATTTATCCAACCAAGACAAAAGCCCTTTGGGGGAATTTCACTGTCTAGTCTATTATTTAACCTCATGAACAAAAACAACGTGTTGCCTCACTTAAAAATGATCCATTGTAAGGGTTAAGGGCAGATGAGAAGGGTATCTACAGTCTCCTGGCATCACAAATGCACAAACAAGGGAACTGATTTTTCTCTACTGTTTTTACAAAAAAAAAAAAAGAAGAAGAAGAAGAAGAAGAAAAGCTTTTTTTCACGCTAGGCAAATAACAACTGGTTTAGTTTCATAAATTTACATCTCCTAAGTAGTGTCAGTATCCAGGCAGATTAGTTTAATAGTCCTTGTGTTATCATCCAAGAGGAAAGAAAAAAAAAAACAAAAAAGGAAAATATACCCAAAGTCATTTGGTTAATTGGAGGAGGTGGGGAGATGAAGTTGCTTCCATTAAGTTCTTTTGGAACAGTTGCAAGATCCACAAAATCCGTTTTTAGCTCAGTCATTCATCCTGTTGGATGTGTGATGTGTTTTCAATTTAATGATAATTGCCCTTTCTATTTCTTTGATAATTGCCCTCTCTATTATCATTTATGGAGATTCAAATTATAAATCAAGACAAGACAGACACAAAAATATTATGATTGTCCCTTCTGAGGCCATAGAAACTCAAGTAACACTGCCAAAGTCTGAGAGTTTGAGCCATTTTCATTTGCATGCATCTGAACATTTTATTTTAGGGTCCAGTGGTTTTCCTAAAGAGGAGGTTGCATGACAATCATAGGACTGAATGATAATGGAAACAGAAAAGTTTAGCTTCAGTGCAATAGTTATAAATTTGTATTTGAAACCAGAAGCTTGCTCTCATGACTATTTGAAAGCAAATGTGAAAAGTGGACCAGAAACGTTTGCTATCAGTCACCAGGTGTCCCCATAGAGGACACTGCACAGCCCTGCCTCCCCCAAGTTCCTCTCTCCTACTCCTCTTTTGGGGGGAAAATAAATGCCTTCTTCTCATTAAATATGCTTGATGATCCACACAATAAGATAAGTACAAAGACATAGTGAGATTTTTTCTACAGGTCCAGAAACCAGTAATAAAAACCTGTACCCAAGACCTGGTTCTTTGAGGTAGTGCCAGCTTGTACCTGCTCAGGAGACCCTATTTTTAAGTTTTCAGGAATTTGGCAGGTTTTCTGTTCCCCCAGAGTCAGTATTAAGAATTAATTGCATACATTTTTATTTAAATACATTATATTAAAAACAAAGTCAGTAAATATACAGAACTCATCACTTCCTAATTATTATAGGACTTTGCACTGTTTTCTATATTCTTGAGGGTGCTTCTGCTTATTGCATTTGAATGTTGAAAATGCCATATCCTGGTGTGATAGGGAGTATCTCTTCCCAGTTCTGCATTGGTAACTTGGGACACATGAGTAGCTTAAAATCCACCATGGCAATTACACCACTAATATCAAAAAATGCTACAAATCATTACTTTTTCCCCTAGAGAGCTGGTGTTAAACATTTTGCCGCCCAGCTCTGGACAGTAATAGAGTTTTGTGAGAGGGAGGACCTTGGAGCTGGGATGATCTGGGTTTCCTTGGGGCTCAATTAGCAGCTGTATGATCTCAGGCAGTTTCCTTAAACTCTCTGTGCCTTAATTTGTCACTCTTCTCCTTAATCTCCTTCAATACCTTTTCCACTACTCTTAGGATAAAGTCCAGAATCCTTTGGGCCTCCTCTCCCTTATCTTTGCCACAGATTTCTTTACTCCTTGAATCCTGTAAGTTTGTCCTGCCAAAGGACCCTCACATCTGGAATGCCCTTTTTCCAGATGTGAAATGTCACTTTCTCAAGGTAGCCTTCCCTAATAGCAACCCCCTGTACCTCCCACATAATAGCTTAGGACTCCCACGTATAGACTTGCACAGAAACCTGAACTTGTCCTCACAGGACTCGTCTTAAGGGTTAACAAACTATTTTGCATGTCATCATGTGCTTAATATGAAAAACCCCTCTGTTGTCCATGTTTCTTATGTATGTTGCTTTACTTCTCAAATTCAGGTCTGAACGCTTTGCTAACCTAACCACTTAAATTTAATCTGTAGGATATCTGTTTTAGTAAAGAGCAACCCTCTTTTCATAATGCCTTGCTTCACCTATGAGGCATTCCAGCATAGTGTTAAAGACAGGGGCTCTGAGACTCTGTCTCTTATGAGCTGTGTGGCCTCAGCAAGCTCGCTATAGCTCCATTTCCTAATTTATGAAGTATGGTTAATAACAAAATCTGCTCTCTAGGGGTCATTGTGAAAATGAAATGAACTGACCTCCCATAGAGTGCTCTGAGTAGTGTCAATGATGTAGGAATCAGTATTTAACTGTCTGGTATTATTTTCACTTGCCTTACCTCTCTCCCTTTCCCCTAATGACATCATTTCCCAGAACCCCGACATCTATGGAGACCCCACTCTTCTGTTACCTTTGAGGATTATAGAAGATCCCACAGCTTTAACTGTCCATCAGAACGACACCCAACTCTCTTGTGCTTTCTCCCCGAATTTATATTACAGTCCTAGCTACTTATTGGCACCTCCATGAGACTTTTTGACACAGAAAACACAAGGTACCACACCCGAATCCATCATTACCCCATTAAACTAGTGGGGTCTTTTGACATCTGTATTTCTGTTAACAGCATCCCGATTTCTTCAGTGAGGCTCTAAGTTTCTAATTCATCTATGTCTCTTACCTCTCCCGTACTGCACATCTCAGCAGTTGCCAATTTCTATTGATTGTCTCTGAAATACCTCTTGCATCTTTTTCTTCTTTTTAATTCCCACTGCTCTCACCTAGTCTAGGTTCTCATTAATCTCTTTCTTGTCTGGACTATAACAACAGCCTACTATCCAATCTTCACAGCTTTAGACTCAGCTTAACATAACAAGCACATTCTTTCAGAATTAGACTCTCTTAAAACACGTTTCTCTCCTCCCTCCCTCCTTCTTTCTCAATTGTGTGATGTTTTATGTCTGTCTTCCGTCTGTGAAAGCAGAGACCTTGACCAACTAGTTCACCTTTGTATCCTCAGTATCTGCTATTTATTAAACTTAGTACTGTGGCTATTAAATATTACTATAGTATCAACATACTATATTATTAATATAGGATATCACTATTAAAATAGTACTATCAAATGTTAAACACTGCTCAAAGTATTATTTGGGTGAATTATTGAATACATCTGTTTTCTGTCCTTGCTCTGATGTATAGTACACACACTTCATCTACTTAAATTGGATTTCTGGTTAATTCACTCTCATGTTCAAACATCCTCAGCCCTTCTCAATTGATTGCCTACTGTCTAATGCCCCTATCATGGAATATGAGGCTCCAATTAAGAGGCCAGGCTTGTCTCTATGAAAGCTTCATTCCTCTCAGAATATTCAGAGTTGCTGCTGTTGTTTAAATTATGGAAATGATAATATTAGTAGTGACCTCAAAAACCTCCTCAGCCTACATTGTGTAGCAGAACCGAGAAAGCAGCTGAGCTAATCTTCCCCAAAGATTACACTTGCTTCTGAAACCCAAGGTGCAGTTAGGTAAGAGTTTTAAGAGTTTATCGTCATAGTTCTAGCAGGAGCCATGGAAAGGGGATGTACCTCTTTCAATAACAAACTATTAAGGCTGCGGAGTTTCCTCAAAACCTCTCAAAATAATTTTTCCTTATTTAGATGCAAAAGATAAAAAAGGTAAAACTAGAAATTTCCTCTAGTTTACTTAAATTCATTTCACTTTGCCTTTTTTTCTCTAGATGAGATAGCATCAGATGCATCTTTTCTCTAAGCCGGTTTCTTTTCATTCTTGAGCTTTTTCTCATATTGAATTATATACTGTCTTCTCAGTATATATTCAGAATTATAGCTTCTTCATTTGCATCTTGATGATCAAACTGTTGTTTTCATATTACCTGGAATTTATTTCTTCTTGAATCTCATAGATTTCCCTAAAGTATGGTTTAAAGAATACTCATTCTAAATTGATTGTTAAAGTTCCCACCTTGCATTTTTTTAAATATTGATACCACTGCTATAGCAAGGATAAGAATTACTGAGACATCTGAGTTCTTTAGATGCTATTGGTTTCAAATTGGAAATTTTTCCAAAGAAACTGATTTCAAAATTTCCTAAAGAAACTGACTTCCAAAGAGTAACTCTTTTCAAAGAAGAGAGAAGTGTTTATTCAACAACTGTAGTAAATGTTGTATTTAAGGGTGACAAGCAAGTCATATTCTGATATATAAGGCATGCTTAAACATTAGCAAAAACAACTTATTTTGAAAGGTTTGACTATACTTAGTTAATGCTGCCCTCATTAGCTTTGCTCACAAAGTTAATGTGTATATAAAAAACATACATAAAAGTAATTCTATTTCTGTAACATTCTAAATTATCCAATATGATGTGCATTGAAATTTTAAACCATGTGCCTAAACTGTCAAGAAAATGTTGAAAAAATTTTGGACCCTGCATTTTCAAATATAAATGCCTATTAAAAAAATAGAACCCTGGCTGTCTGTTCAAGAGCTGTCCTCATTTACTGTAGTTATAGCAGTTACTAAGTTCCCTTTGATCTCTTAAAGATAGCATAGTCTGATAGCCAATATTCATTCATCCTACAAAATAAGCTTCCTTTAAAAAAAAGAAAGAAAGAAAGAAAAAAGAAAAGAGAGATTTTGGGGTGCCTGGGTGGCTCAGTCGTTAGACGTCTGTCTTCAGCTCAGGTCATGATCCCAGGGTCGTGGATCAAGCCCCCCATCAGGTTCCCTGCTTGACAGGAAACCTGCTTCACCCTGTCCCACTCACCTGCTTGTGTTCCCTCTCTCACTGTGTCTCTCTCTGTTAAATAAATGAATAATATCTTAAAAACAAAGAAATAAATAAAGAGAGATTTTATCTTTTTTTTTAAAGATTTTATTTATTTGACAGAGAGAAACACAGCCAGAGAGGGAACACAAGCAGGGGGAGGGAGAGAGGGAGAAGCAGGCTTCCCGCTGAGCGGGGAGCCCGATGTGGGACTCGATCCTGGGTCTCCGGGATCATGACCTGAGCCGAAGGCAGTCCCTTAACCAAGTGAGCCACCCAGGCACCCTGAGATTTTATTTTTAAATAATCTCTACACCCAAAGTAGAGCTTGAACTTATAACCCTGAGAACAAGAGTCTCATGTTCCATCAATTGAACCAGGCAGGTGTCACTAAAATGAGCTTCTTTATTACAGATAAAAATATCCCTATTTTATAAAATTACATAATCGAGTGTCCATTATTTCTGTTAATTCCATGTCTATTAGCTAATCATGAGATGAAAAAATTGGCAAGAAAAAAACCTTGGGACGCCTGGGTGGCTCAGTTGGTTAAGCGACTGCCTTCGGCTCAGGTCATGATCCCGGAGACCCGGGATCGAGTCCCACATCGGGCTCCCTGCTGGGCGGGAAGCCTGCTTCTCCCTCTCTCACTCCCCCTGCTTGTGTTCCCTCTCTCGCTGTGTTTCTCACTGTCAAATAAATAAAATCTTAAAAAAAAAAAAAAAAGAAAAAAAAAGAAAAAAACCTTAAGTGCTACTTTATTCCTTTAGCTATTTCATCCGTGGTCTAAGATATTACGCTCGTCTAAAAATGGACTTAACCAAGGACAGTATGAAAGCTGGAGACGAGTCTACCTAGCAAACTTTCCTTTGTTACTCATCACGGAGCCCTTATAGCTATGTGGACCCTCATGATAAAACATGATGCTAAAGAGAAAAATTCAGTATTAGACTTGGTTGACCTGCATCCAAGGCTCATCATTTTGATGTAAAATCACATGGAAGAAGGGTATATGTCCATTTTCCATCAATCATCTTAAGGTCAAGATTTGTAGCCTCTCTCAGTCATCTGGTCAAGGCCTTTGTATTCATAAAACACTTTTTTAAAAAACCCTGCTCCAGGGGCACCTGGGTGACTCAGTCATTAAGCATCTGCCTTCAGCTTATGTCATGATCCCAGAGTCCTGGGATTGAGCCCCACATCGGGCTCCCTGCTCTGTGGGAAGCCTGCTTCTCCCTCTCTCACTCACCTTGTTTGTGTTCCCTCTCTAGCTGTGTTTCCTTCTGTCAAATAAGTAAATAAAATCTTAAAAAAAAAAAAAGAGAGAATCCTGCTCCATTTCCCATCAAATTTATAAATTGTTGAAAAACTAAAAATTATTGTTCTACAAAAACATACTCTCTTGCTCTCTTATTAGTAATTATACATATAAAAGCATAATAGAGCCATATTCAGGACACCTGGGTGACTCAGTTGGCTAGGTGTCTGCCTCTAGCTTGGGTCATGATCCTGGAGTCCTGGGAGCAAGTCCCACATCGGGTTCCTTGTTCAGTGAGGAGCCTGCTTCTCCCTCTGCCTGCCACTGCCCTTACTTGTTGCTCGCACTCTCTCTTTCTCTCTTTCTGACAAATAAATAAATATAATCTTCAATAAAGAGAGAGAGAGAGCCATATTCTTCACAACATATTTCCATCAAGGATACGAGTGATATTTATAAGTCCCTTTACATTCAGGAAATAACTAATACCTCATCTAGCCTCCAAACTGCGTAATGGTGAGCCCATCTTGGAATTCTATTGTTTAAAATTTCACTAAATAATACCTTTTTAATAGGCAGTCTTTCCTCGGGTCCATTCCCTTAATTAAACTATGTTTAGGCTAGAGACAGAGCTAGATTTTCTCTTGTAGGTATGACTCACTTGATGGAAAATCCATCCATCTATACACTGCTGCATTAAGAATTAATTTTAAGTCTTCAGAACCTACATATAATACCTTGACTTTTACAGCCTGAAGTGAGCATGGGAGAGAACAGTACTTAACAGGCCACGGACTGGATTTACCATCTCAGTGCTTTGAGAAACTGTAGGTAACTGCTACATTGCACCGTTTCTCTAAGTTAGCATTTTACTCCTTGACAAATGTTTTTGACTGGAGTAAGCATGTGCAACAGGGAGAGAGAGAAAGTTATTACTGGTGGTAAAATAAATCCTCACTGCTTAACTAGTAATAATCGATAAATAATAAACATGCCTTCCATCAAATATGTACAATGTTAATTAAACACACTGATTTTATTAAGAGAGAAATGAATACTTATCTGCTACAGAGGTGGACTGAATGGTCTGGAGTCTTCCCATCACAGGTGCAATGTCGGCTAAGTGTGGTGTCAGGGGTGAGAAAACAGTCAGGAGGCCCATTTATAGCTGTCATTTGCAGAGGCTCAGAGAAGGAGACATTGGCTTCTCAGGAAAAAGATCCTATTACCAATATATAAAAAAATAAAGTTTCTTCCCTGTCTACCAATGGTAAGCAGGCACTTTCTTTGTTTTAGGACATAGGCAATGTTTCTTTTGAAACTTTAATCGTTGTCAACTGATCCTAAAGTGAGCCAGGTAAAACTGTCCTTATGCTTTTGGAAAAGAAGAATTGACAACTGAAAAGCATGCTGTGGTTCCAAAGACCACGAAAGCCAACACAAAGTGTGTGTAATCTGTGTGTTTTTAATATAGGGCCATGGCAGATCTGAGGGGCATGGTTACCTAAAGAAAGAAGAAAGTCCTCTGAGCTGTCTTATTTTTTACATTTAAAATGTTTCTTGCATTCACATTAATAATAACTTCATGACCTCCTCACACTGTGGTATAGTCATTGAAGAGGAAACAATGCACTCTCCCTTCCCTGGGTAAAGACTTGCTTTCTGATTTGCCTGGCTCATCTGTGCTTACCAGAGGAACAGATGCTGGGCTTCTAAGGGTCTGATTTTGGCCTTTTCCCTCCTATCACTAAAGCAGAAAGAAAGGGGGTTCTCAAGTGATGGTGGCAGCTTTCCAATGGTTGGCCCATACTTTCACCTTTGAAGTAAGCAGGTGACATCAATAGACTGTCTAATGACTAACAAGGTAAGAGTGCAATTGATCTTTTTATTAGCCCATGCACCCAGGTTGCCGGGGTAGGGAGGGGGACAGACTGCTCCTCCCTCCTGGGTTCAGTTACAATGCTCAGTTCCAGGAACATTTTAGAGCCATTCATGTTTTTGTCTGAGCTGATTCTTAAAGCACAGGGTCACCAACACAGATAGCCCATGTCATCTAAATTCTATCTTCTCTGAGACTCCAAACCAGTAAATATCTTTGTAATTTGCATCTGACTCAAAGCAGTATTTTACATACATCGAGGATGTATCTTCAGTCCTGTTGATAGTCTTTTCATGCTGAATTTGAACAGTGGGTTTGTTTGTCTTCCTTCTAGGTCTCAGACAACTCATTCTAAACCACACAACTAGTTCTGAAGAGTATGGAGCCTACATAGATTCTTAAGGTAAATGATTAATTTCAAAATATGATGCAATCAATTCAGTTATAGTATGAATTCCAGCATTGTGTAAACGTGTTGTTTTTCATTCATCTCCTTGAGATTGGGTTGTGCTGTAGGAAAAATAAACTGCCTCTGTGGGTTGGCCTTCTTCAGAATCAGGTTATGTACCGAATGTCACTTAAAGCTGGCTGCCTACCTTGATTTTTTTATAAAAGTTTTCTCGTGATCTTAGGAGACACCTGTCCTGGACTATGCCAGGACATCACAAATCACATGGTCATTTAGAGAGGGTTGAGAGCTGTTATTTTCATACAGGAAGTCCAAAAGTATTAGGATTCATTCCTGTGTAGAAGTAGCTCTAGGTACAAAACATCCCATTAAGGCCACCTCTACTACAAGCGAAGTCAGATGAGGAAGTATGGGGTAAAGGAATTTAGAGAGGATGACCTCATATTTTTGTTTCTCTAAATCAGTCATCATTTGCTTTCCTGCTTGTTAAATACTTGTTCATTTCTAGAAGGCATCAGATCGAGGTGAAGGTATGTACAGGATCTCTGATCTCACCCATAGCGAAATGGTAAGAAGCCTTGGCTTCAGAACCGACCTAAATTCAAATTGCGGTTCTGCCATTTACTGGCTATGACACAATGGGCTTCAATTTTCTCATCTACAAAATGGGGGAAACCATACCACCCACTTCCGGGAGCTGTGGCACAGTATGAACAAATGACGTAAAACACTTGAAATATTGCCTAGCACCTAGTAAACACTAAATTTACTGATTGATGAACAGGCTTTTTATTCTACCTCCTTACTTTGTTTCAGCTTCCTAATTTTCCTTTAGTCCAGAAACTTGTTGGTTATGGAAATTATTAAGGGAAGCAAACTCCCAATTCCCTCTTAGTGGCCTTTCTTTTACAGGAGATATATTATACCTTTCATGTAAATGCCAGGAAGGGCAATAATTGGCATCCCATTGCCCTTTGAATAGGTCCCTGGCTAGCCCTATGTGGTGTGCCGTGTAAAGTGACCTGAAAGCGGGGTGCCTGTCAGCTCAGCAGCGCGGTGGAGTGGAGAATCAATTAGAAGACTCTTAGTCATTTCAGAAACATGCAAACATCAACTAGCATAGAGTTTCAGGAAGCAGAATAAAAAGGGATCTACAAAACAAAAAGCCTTTCAAAAGGATGGAGGCACCATTCTTCCAAATCACAAACGGATGATTATGATCACCATTAGAGCTTAATGAGCCTATATATGGCTAATGATTTCATCTCTCCAATAGATTTGCCAGTAGTCTGTGTTTCTACTAGTATGATCCTTCTCTTCTAATTAACGTAACTATCCTGCTAGTTGGTCAGAACAAGTCATTGGATTTCCTCCCTCCTCCATGAGCAAAAGCATATTTCTAAAATCTACCATCTCCTGTTTCAGAACTGAAAGGAACAGAAAAGAGAAAAGAAAATTAATAACACCAGTGTGTAGTTTATAGAACCCTGAAACACCTAGCTTCAATTCTGGGTGGGTAACTGCTCTCTGGCCTAGTTTTCTCACCTCCAAAATGCAATTGATCACTGTCCTATTTCTGAAGATAACTTGGAAAATACAAATATGTGCAATTGATCTTTTAACACACATAGGGGATATGGTTTATTTTACATAATTTATGTATTTCTTACAAATGCTACCATTGATTACGGCTATATTTTTATTTTAATAACCAAATGTAGAAAATGGTAATTATAAGTTTTAAACCAGTTATTTGCTGAACTATTTAAAGACTATTAATTTGAAAAAGAAGTAAGACCTCAACTGAAGTTAGAATATTTTTTAATTAACCATACTATTATAATATTTAGTTCACATAAATACTTAGTGTTACTTAATGATACTTAGTGTTAAAATCATTTACATGGGCAATATTCGGCAAAGTAGAAACAATGATGCATATTTTAAAGAATAGGTATTAATAACAGGCAATCTACTGGAAGAGAAAATTTCTTGTAAAAATAATAGATACCATTCCTGATCATGATTTTTACTCATATGTTGTCATGAATAGCTCCTTCATTTTCCTATTTTCAAAATATATTCAGTAAATATAGTAGATCTCAATACAGTCTTGAATAATGATCACACAAATATTATTGTCTTATAATCTTGAAAAAGATCACATCACTATAATATTGAAAGTAAGGCAAGTAATAGTTATGGTAGAAGTGGTAATACTAGATATAAAGGCAATGCTTTAAAGTAATACTTAAGAAATTTTAAATTGTTTTGTGTTAAAATATTCCAGCGTAATTTTTCTGGGGTCCTTATGCTATAAATAAACTTTGATTGCCATGGTAATATAAGAAACATGAATGGATAATGTCTATTCCCTATAACCAGCATTTCAGGTAAGTATCATTGTGAAAAATCCATGGCTGGGATAGCATTTCTTTGAGTTCAAGTCCCAAACCTCCTATTGAATTTTCTGAATGATCTTGAAAAATTAACAATGATGTAACTAAAATTTTTGATATAAAATTTGAAGAAATAAAGGAGTTTCAAAAATGAAGGCTGATTTTTAAGAAAAACTTTCAAGCAACAAAAATGTATAGTGAATTCTAACAGGCACCAAATCCACATTTCTGTGCTCAGGCTTTCCTTTAACCTCGCTGCCCCTTCCTCTTGCACATGGATCCCGTCATTTCAAGAATGAAAGGGTTAGTTTAAAATGAATCCAGTTCATATTTACTAGAAACTTTAAAATCATGAAAACATACAAGCTAAATGTATTATTTTATTTTAGTCTCACTGACTAGATGTTTAGAAACCACTTTTTTAAAGTAATTTAAGGGGGTCTCTAATATCTCCTTTATTAGGGGTCTCTAATATCTCCTCAACTGCTCCACAAGGGAGTATAGGAAGAGTATCAACTGTAACAGTTGCTTTATGAAGTTTATTAAGAAAAGTAAAATCAACATATACAAAATAAATACTGTCATCACAGAAAAAAATATATATGTTCATCTCAGTATTATAAAATATAAATTCTGTAGGAGTTATGATGGAAGAGGGAGATCTAATGAATAGACCTTGGATATGTAGTTCTTCTCAGGGCCAAATAACCAGTGAAATCAAAGGTAGACATCCCACCAAAATCTCAAGTTTACCTGGACTATGAGATTCACCCCTCACATTGGAACAATGAAGATTCCGTCATGGGTGGAAAGAATTCATTCCCCTCAGGAAGAACTACAGCTATTGTAGTTGAGTTCATATCTTTAAGACCCAGATGTTGGGCTTGGGTGGAAAGCTTACGGAATAATCCCATCTTTCCAAAAATAGAAACCCAGGGTCTCAGAGGAGCATTGAGCATAAACATTCCCTCCCTGAGGACTCAGTCTCCTCAGCTGTCCCTGTTGACCCATCTGCTGCTCTCTTTGGTTTCTGACTAGCCCCCCAATGAACCACTTGAGAAAGAGAAAGCTAATACCGATGACATTGATAAAGATTTGAGAATACAGAAGATGAGTCCTTGAATTAGTTCTATGAATTAACTACTTGCCATCTAAGGAAAAAATTAGAACATTTATATTAATAATCCAAAACTTGGCTAACACAAAAGAAATTAAAATTAGATACTGTTCTTGAAACTCTAAGTTGCATTGTGTTGTAGAAGTAAACTGTGAGTATGCTGATGGCAGTGGCATAGCTATGATGGACTGTTTCTTGCCTACATGGCAATCTGTCATATGCTTTAATTTATATATATTCTCACTTTCTCACAAAATTTGTATATAGGAAAAAGGTATTGTCCCTGGTTTAAAGATAAAGAAATGAGACTCACAAATTTAATTTGATCAAATTTAATAAGAACTTGAACCTATATCTGTCTGAGGTCAAAGGGCATGCTCTTTCCATTATGTGCACTACCTTTCAGACAGGGCTGCCTCCTTGTCTAATGATGCTTTTCTTATATACTCAGGTATACCAGGAAGATGACTGAGTTGACAGTTTTATTGCATGTATGTACATTAACATCAACCAATACTTATTATTTAGTCACATGAAGTCAATGAATGTTTTGCAAGCAGATGGGCTACAGATTCAGAAAAATCAATGAGTATTTGACTAAGCAAGTGAATTATGAAGAGTAAAAGCATCATATGTGCTTTTTCTTGGAAGTAAAAGGAAAGCTATGGTGTTAATAAAACAGACCCAATGCTAATGACTTCTAGTCGGCCCCCGCCCCAAGTAGAAATCAATCTGACTCTAAGGTTGATTTTGCTCATTCCATAGAATTATTTCCCAATGGAGTTCTTTAATTTTGACATTCAAAATACAGAATCCTGTCGTGGCTCTTTGCTTTCAGATCCAAGGCCAGTTTACTTGCTAATCTCTTCTCATTTTTTATTCACTATCATATAAAGCTCACTTTGTCTTGCTTTCACATTCTTCATGTTCTTACCCAGTCTCTAAACAACTGCTCTCACTGTCTGGAAGATCTTCCATTGATCTTATTTTTTCTTCCTCATGCCTCTTAAGTCTTCACTGTATTCAGGTTCCAGGATCTGTAGTTCTGATTTCGTCTAAAGCTTTTCCAACTAATTAGATATAAAACATTGTAATCTTCCTATCCTCCTATGGAAATCATCTTTCCTCTATAGCCAAAGGCATTGCCGGTGGTAAAATGTATTCATTTCGTATATAACAGTAATTTCAACCACTAGAATGTACTTTTTATTGATCTATCTTTTTTCTGGGTAGAGTAGAAGTGCTATTGTTGAAGATTTATAAATTTCAAAACATACAAGGAAGAAAATAAAAGCCATTGTTTATGCCAATACATCTAGGAAAACATTGTTAACATTTTGTTATATTTCTTTCCAATTTTTTTTCAACACATTTGGTTGTGTTTTAATTTCAATTCTCCCTGCCTTAATGTATTTTTATCCTGATTTGTTTCTCCTAAAATTAGGCCTTCTAAGATTTGGATCCATAAAAGCCAAGTGACCAGCCGGAGGGTTGACCCTGAATGCTTAGTGAAGCAGTGATTCATAGAGGTCTAGAAGTAGTCCTAATTCTGGGCTTGTTTACAAAGATCAGGTCTTGTGTGAAACTCCTGGATAATTCTCTTTGTTTCCATTATGTGTTAACTTTCCCTTAATTAAAACTATTCTGTTTTATTGCACAGAAGCTAGAAAAAAATATATTAATATTAGATTATATAAGACATGGTATTATAAAATAATACATCTGTCTTCCTGATTTCTAAATTAAATTAAAGACCTAAAAAACTATTTTGTGTTCATCCAATGTTGTAAATGCTCTCTTTGGGTTTTATCTCCTGCCCGTAGGCCCATCTTAACTACATGGAAAATGAAATTTTCTTGTTCAGATATCTAGGCTTTTAATCCACTCAGCTCATTTTGTCAAGAGTGATTCATCAGTTTTTATCTGGTGAACAGACATTGTCTAAAAACTTAACTTTTTTCATGTGACTTACCTGCCCAATTTTTGGGTTCAAGTTTTGATCTATTAGACAATTGGGAAGGACTTTGCCTTTATGTAATTGCTAAGCATCTCATTTCTTCCACCTATTAAAAATAATATTTGATTATTCTGCCCAGGTTTAGACACTTACCCAATTTGGGTTTGTTTGGTAACCAAACTTGTAAGGACACTCAACACTTCCCCAGAAAGCATTAAAATGTGACCTCATAGGAGAAACAGCTTTTCAGTCTTACCAAATACCTTCCTCAAAATTCCCCTGATACAAGGTGTATCCTTAGCAACTAGCACAAATCATACCATCATCAGCTATTTGTAAACAAATGAATTATACCTTTTAAGGCAAAACCCATACCCAAGCTAACAGGACACAGGTTATGAAGGCTAAAAGTCCCCATAGCTTGCAAAATCTTTTTGTTCCAAAAAATAATACTTCCTTAAATGTTACCTATAAGCCTCTTATCCGTGAGAGTAGCATTTCTCACACCTTTTCTTCCCTCTCACACCACCTAAAAGAGATAGAAGGGACCACTCAACTTAAATCCTGAGTCTAAAAGTATTGAGAAACAGCTAAGTATATTCATGTCTCTGTAGCATAGATTCTACAGACAATGAAGTATTAGCACCATCGATGAGGCTGAGAACTGAACTTATGTGGATGTTGAGGTTGCCTAGGCATTGGGAATTCAAGGGAACTATCGTGAGTTTTCAGGACAATCAAGACACCACAATATTTTAATCAACACACGTTCGGCATCAGGGCAGATACTGCCCAAAGAGGTCTGTGTTTTATTAAAATCTAAACTAATTCACCTTGTTTTATGCTACTGAATGGTTCATTTGCTGTGGGACCCTCAGGGGATAAAAGGGAGGGAAACAAATTAAGTCAAAACTGCAAAGACTTGTTAAGGCTACACAAGGTGTATCTAGCTCTCTTATTGTTACGTGATATGTTGGGAGAAAATATAAATAAATAAATCTGTGGGAAATCCAGCCTGACTGATAAAGGCAACCATCGAAACCTGCAGTGAAAACACAGAGAAAACCATAGGTAATAAGCGATAACATAAACAAATCCTTGTCTCACTTTCTGGAAATGGTGTTGGCACAAGGATGAGATGTGGATGAAAAATTTCAAGAAAAGCAAAGACATCTCTCTGTAAATCAGTAAGCTTGCTGGTTAATGCAGAACCAGGCTTTGCTTTTAAAGACTTGACGCTCAGTGGTTATAAGCAGGTCTTTCCATAATGGTTGCCACTAACGAGTGCTAATGACAGACTCATATATGTGCCTGGAGAAAGAAGGAAATAGAAACATTTATGACTTTTGCACCACCCAACATACACAAAAACACACCGTCACCTAATCCCTGTCTATAAAAGCTTATTTATGTAGTCGTGAATTGGAAAATCTCAAGCATAAAACTCTATTAAATATACAGTGGGTTAGTGTACTGGAGACAGGGCAGCCTTGCTTATTTGTGCTTTTTCTGTCAGCGATGACATGAGATCATAGGGAATCCATATCGCTAAAGCCAAAGAATAGCTTCCAGTCATTTGTGGCTTCATTAGCAATGTCGTGATGTCCCTTAAGGACAAAACACATAAATGTTCTCCTGTCACTTACAATTGTGTCAAGGAGAAAACCAAAATGAACTTGCAAAGTCATGCACCAGCTCAATTTTGGAAGGAAAAAAAAAAATCTTCCTTTGAAGGAAATGAAATCAATCCCCAGTTCAAATTAAATTTGGACTATTCTGTGAAGCTCCAATACACAGCTCCAATAACAATCAGTACTTATGGACTTAAAATGCAGGCAAATAATGTTTCATTTAAAAGAAATTGAATGAGGATTACTGACAGAGCAAGTTTTAATGCTATTTTATCATTAGTTAAAGTTAAATCATGCCATTATTGGCTCAGTTGTGAACATCTCAATCCCCACTCTCTCTCTCTCTTTTTTTTTCCTAAATGTTACTAGAAGCCCTTTGCCTGGTTGGGCTTGTGTTTTCATCTTATTAAAACCTTGTCATGCAAATGTATCATAAGTGTAGCCTGAAGACTTCTGTCTCATGCAAAATTTAGCTTAAATTCTACTGGCATGAGATACTTTGTTATGCACAAACCTTCTGTTTGGTTTGCTGACATTCTTCTTGGTCCGCTCTCATGGTGATTCATTATCTTGTGATATAGATTTCCAAGTATCATCTTTGTATTGATTTTTATATCTTTAATAACCACTCCACAGAAGATGGCTCCACTGGTGTCATTGATCGCATCAAAAATTCAAGGCTTACAGAAATACTAGAGGGCTAATTGGTAGCAGAACATTTCAGACTTAATCTTAATGCAGTCTTAATCTTCTGCATTAAACCTACCTGAAGGTTTCCTTTTGGAGTCTACGAGGGGAAGTTTAGTGCTTCCTTGAAAAACACCTGGTGAGAGCATGCCAGAACATAGCAATAAATGGGCTACAGACTTGGAAATGTCACTTCACAAACACTTCGAAATTAAGAGCACTCCCTTCATCTGAGTCCTTCATCATCGGAATGCTTCTTGCCTTCCCTTTCCCTCCATAGAGCCTGGTTTGCTCATACATTTCTGTGGCAGAAGTCACCATGATTCTAAAGCATGTGCACCTCTGGGATTTAAGAACTTTCAAGTTTACCAGTAGAAGAGCTTCCATTGCAGAAACTTAGAGTGAACATCCCGTTTGTGTAAATGACTTTAAACAAGAAATTTAGGACTGCTGGTATGGACCTGAGAGTCTGGAGTCCCCGTATATGACCAAGTATATGTCATACTCTAACTTCCTTCTCCCACCCCGTGCATGGAGCACGCAGATCTGCTTGAGGTCATCAGAAACTGAAACAGAAGACCCAGAAGCTTTCTGCAATACTGAAGGGTAGCTTAATCATAAAGCTGGAGTTGGGTTTACTGTATTCTTGCCAAAATTTTTTTGTGAACCTCTTCTGTGTCCATCCATACATCAAAGCACAGCTAAGTATAACCTGATAGCTACCCTAGAGGACCTTAGCTTAAGAAGCCTATAGGTGGAAGATGGAAGCAGACTGAGACATACATGATAACTAACTAGAGGCAGAATATATAAGCATGTGGCTTTGCAATTGGCCACACCGGAGTTCTAGTCCACCTCCAACACTGTGTTGTGTGACCCTGGCTGCCTCCCTGAAAAAGAGGTGATAGTTAAAAGTTCCTTTCTCTTGAGAATAAAAAGTAACAGTGCTTCCAATGCTGAGTAGGAAGCTCATCATCCTGGCACGTCAAAGGCATGTTACTTATTAGAAAAGGGTAAAAGAAGAAACCATGTGTTGTTGTTTTCCCCTTTGTGTGGGAGTTGGAGAAGTCCTTTTAAGAGCAGGTAGAAAAGAGAGATCAATTTTAAAAACGGTGTATATTCTTCTTCTTTGGCAAAGTTTAGAAGAAAGAACTAAATGTATATGCATGCATTATTTCAGCATTATGGATGTAGCATCAAACACTGAAGGGAATTTGGAATTTTAAGACATTTGAAATTTGAGCCAAGGCTTAGAAAGACTGGGAAGAAAAGGGGTGAATCAAGGATGGAGGCCATTGCGAGATTTTCTGAAGGTCATGGTGAGTTTTTGGTGTGTAGCATTCAGGTACTTGAACCTTGAATTCAAATAACTTTTAAATCACCAGAAATTAGAGTCACAAATTTCAAAGTTTCTCATTTTCAGAATGAGCTGTAAAAATCTCATAAACAAAATAATAAATATATAAGGGTCTAGGCAACTGATTTCAGTATCGACATACTGGTAGAACTTATTGCTGAGATTATCTTCAAAGTATTACATTTATAATATAAGTGTAGATTTCAAGCAATTTACCTAGGATATGACACATAAAGAAATAGCAAATGCTTGTGTGATACGAATTATTTTTCTCTTCCAATCATTATTCATGTTTCAGACTTATTTGCCTCACAGAATTTACTCATGTCCCTGGTCCATACATACTCATTTGTTGATGAAACTCAGTAGGACTTCTCAGTGTCACCTTCTTTCCCAAACAAGCAAAAACTTTCATCGTAGGAGAGTAAAACGTTTTCAAGTGGCTTCATTATGGATGTTTTTACTTCATTGTTGTATATCTGCCTTTCAGGTTGCCTTCCCACAAAATAGTTCCTGATTTTACAGTTTCCCAAAGAATTTGTCCCACTTGCTGCCTTCTTATTTTGTCTTTTATTTTCTTCCTTTTTGCTCCCTTCTTCTCCTTTCCTTCTTTGCTATCATTTTTTTTTCTGTTACCACTGCTTTCCTCTACTTCACTTCCCTGACTCTGCTCCCTTCTTCCCTTCCTCTTGCCCTTAGTACTTTATTACTTGCACAAATGCACAAAATTGTAAGTTTGATTCACACTTTATTTATCCTTTGGTTATTTTATTTTAAAGATTTATTTAGGGGGTGCCTGGGTGGCTCAATTGGTTAAGTGTCTGCCTTTGGCTCAGGTCATGATCCCAGGGTCCCAGGATGGAGTCCCAGGTCAGGCTCCCTGTTCAGCGGAGAGCATGCTTCTCCCTTTACTTCTCCCTCTGTGTCTCTCTCTCTCTCATGCTTTCTCTCTCTCAAATAAATAAATAAAATCTTAAAAAAAAAAAAAAGGATATAGTTAGAGAGGGCACGTGCATGGGCATGCAAGACCTGGGGGGAGCGGCGGAGGGAGAGGGAAAGAGAATCTCAAGCAGACTCCTGCTGAGGACAGAGCAGGATGTGCAGCTCCATCTCACCACCCTGAGATCATGACCCGAGCTGAAATCAAGAGTTAGATGCTTAACCAACTGAGCCACCCAGGCACTCCTATCCTTCGGATATTTTAAATAACAATCCAAGGACCCCCCCATATGCCCCCAGTATTCCTTTTCCATTTGTCACAAGAAAGGATTAATGCATGAAAGGGAACAAGAATTCTACCAACTCATATGCTGCAAAATGCAGTAAGGATAATTTCTTTTTTCCTTAGCCTTTACCTTTTTTTCCCTTCAGTGTAATAAAAATTCAAGGTCTCTGAAGTCTTCACTGCAGAAAAAAAGAAAATGCTTTGCTCAATAGTAAGTTAATATGGAACAGAAACAGTAATTTTTCATTCTCTATTCTTAAAAACATCAAAATATTGCAGAAGGAAAACATAGGACTCTACTTTTAATACACTAGGAAAAAAGACATTCAATATTAACCAGCCTTTTTCTGACAGTTTTTCTTTTTTTTTTATTAGTATTATTTATCGCTTACCATTGTCAGGGAATTAAGTTTTTGTTTATTAATACAATGATCTTGTTAAGAGTATTTGATTCTTGACCGATAATCAAAAGATTGGAATATAGGAAAGTACCACTGACAAAAATATATTTGTAATTTTTTTCCTTTTTATTACATTCCCTTCTAATAATTTTAAAAATATCCAAAAAAAAAAAAAAAAAAAAAAAACCTACAAAGCAGGGTTGACAGAGATTTCCAGCCAAGGTGAATTTAAAAAAAAAAAAAAAAAATGGGCTTATGTATAAAATGGCCTGGAGGTGAAATAAAAAGTTTTGACACTTTCAAAGTATTCCCTTTTAAGGGCTTTCTTCCTCTGATCACAGCTCAGTACTGGTTCCACTCTCCAAATGGAGGCCTGTATCATTCCACAATGGGGGCCACCTTTGTGATCATTATTGACCCTAGGCCTGAAAGCATACCACACATGGCTCCCCATTTGCTACCGTGGAATTGATGTAACTTATTGATGTAAATTATAAGTTGCATGACCAATGGACAAAGCTGGCTTCCTAACTTTTAGTCACCTAGTAACAATAACTCGCACCTTTTAAGTGACAATGATGCTTTTACTTGTATTATTGTGAATTCTAACAAAGGCCCAATATGAGACGTATTATCATCTTCATTTGACAGGTGAGAAAACTGAGAATCAGATACATAAATCAATGTTTTCCAAATGCACACAATTAATAGTCATCCCACATAAACTTTCAGTTCTCTTTGGCAAACAGCAATGCCTGGCAAGACTGCAGGGCACGCAGTGAGTGGTGTGGTCTCATTTGGTTTCATTTGTTGCAGTAAGAGCATTGAACATGAGATCTGGCCTTTTGACATGTCTTTACATGTAGAATACAACAAGAGGCACAATGTTGCACAATAGACCTCTAGAACTTACTCTCTCCCCTAAACTGCATCTTATGCAGCGAGATCGCTGTCATCAACATGTCTCCCCCACTGGCTAGAGATCGCTTAGGGATTGAAAAGTCACCCCTTTCACTTTGTAAATGATGAACAAGGTGGTCTGAAATGGGGTTAGAAACTTTTCCTCTCCTGGGTCCTACCAACTTACTTCTGAATGTCACTCAGACACATCAGGACACAAGGTGTCTGACACATTTCCCCAGCTTGAGTCTTGCCTGCAAAATTGCTGGACTTTTGTGCATCAGGACCATCTATCTTGCACGCCTCAGTCAGGTGTAGGCTTTATGTCCAGTTCAAGAGGCAACAGCAGTACTTCTGCAGAAGCATGACAGCATATGGTCAGGATTTAGATGAGTGAATACTTGCACCTGGAAGTTGGACCCAGGCACAAGCAGCCCCCTCCGGCTTGCCCAGGGCAGCGGCCACCTAGCCAGGAGGGAGCAGCTGGATCCAACACAATCCAGATGTCTCTTCCATCTCCTCCTCTTCCCACACAGCCTTCCATTGTTTTCTTTGTCCTTTGGCAATATTTCTATGTTTCTAAAGGAGTCAAAGGGCCCAGAAAATCAGAAGAAATCTGTGTTTAAACCCGAAGGAACACAACACTCGTTGTGCAGTTAAGGCATTTTTAAAAAATGAGTTGTTTCAGCTTTTTAAAAGGTTTGTTTTCATCATCTTTTTCAAAAGCATCCGATTTTTGTAGTAATTCTCATTCAAAGATTTAGAAGAAGAGTATCCTAGCTTAATGTTCAGATTGCTAAGGCAACTTTTGTGAATGTGCCATTTTGGAGTCAGTAATGTTCCAATCACCTGCATAGATTCTGATGTTCACATATTCCTAACTGGCCATTTTTTTGCATTTTACTCTGAAATCTAGTATGCTGCTTGGGGCAGCTCTCTAGTGAAGGATATTGTTTTATTGTTTCAAACAGTTGTTCCTTTTCCCCCAAGTCATGCCATGTATCCTCTTTGTACCTTAATATCACTATATACACTTCAGAGAGATGAAAAGGTAAGATATTGTACATGTGTTGAGAGCTTCTAATCACTCAAAAGGTAATTAATCATTCAAAATCTCTGATGTAAAGATACATAGCTTTGAGGCACTGGGGGGCTCAGTCCTTAAGCATTTGCCTTCAGCTCAGGTCATGATCTGGGGATCTAGCCCCTTATTGGGCTCCCTACTGGGCAGGAAGCCTGCTTCTCCCTCTCTCACGCCCCCTGCTTGTGTTCCCTCTCTGGCTGTGCTTCTCTCTCTGTCAAATAAATAAATAAATAAATAAATAAATAAATAAATAAATAAATAAAATCTTAAAAAAAAAATACATAGCTTTATAAAAACGGGCCAAAACAGGTTTGAGGGGTGGGGGCAGACTTGCCCAAGAAAAGAAATAAATAAAACAAGCCAGTAAATGCAAGCTCTTCAGAGCATAAATGAATAGCTGATAGCCCTACTAAAGAAGAGAAAGAAGAAGCAGCAGCAGCAGAGCAGGAGGAGAAGGAAGTGGGGGGGAGGAAGAAGAAGAAGTAGAAGGTGAAGAAGAGAAAGAGAGAGAAAGGAATGAAGAAAGGGAGAGTGAAGGAGGAAGGAAAGGGGAGAGAGAGAGAGAGGGAGAGAGAGAAAGAAAGAAAGAAAGAAAGAAAGAAAGAAAGAAAGAAAGAAAGAAAGAAAGAAAGAAAGAAAGAAAGAAAGGAGAGAGAAGAAAGAAAGAAAGGAAACATTGTCTTTATTAGTCTATGATTGCCCTTCACAGTATGTGGACGAAATGCCCATTTAGAAGCAAACTTCAAGTAATGAGAGGTTGCAGCTTCTGGTGATTAATTTTTTTCCTGTATGATCTACAAATGTGGCATTTGACTTAAAGTTATCAGGTAGAGTAGTCTGTCTAATTCTTACTCAATTATTCTGTTACTAAAAATAGGCCTTGTTCATATTAGCACCTTGCTTCTGTATTAAATGTTTAAATATTTGATTTTTATGACTTTCTGGTTAGTCAAGATCTAGGAAAGCTATATTGCCCAAAAAAACCACAGAGCCTTCTATTTATTTTGTAGAAAATCATTAAGTGGTGGGAGGGCAAAGGAAATTAACATAGAAGAGCAAAACAAATTGTATCAACTTTGCATAAAAATATTAGTAACTATTGTCTCCAGGATGTGCATGTAGCAGGGAGGGTTGGTGTCAGAGGGACATAGATTGATTTTTTTAAAATTTAATTTAATTAATTTATTTGACAGAGAGACACAGTGAGAGAGAGAACACAAGCAGAGGGAGTGGGAGAGGGAGAAGCAGGCTTCCCATGGAACGGGGCGCCCTATGCAGGGCTCGATCCCAGGACCCTATGACCCGGGCCGAAGGCAGACGCTTAATGACTGAGCCACCCAGGTGTCCCATAGATTGATTTCTTACCCTCTTCTTCACTAGCTGCTCTCCTGGTCTCTCTGAGGCTTAATTTTGTTCTCAGTAAAATGGTAAAATGGATAGAATAATTTTTGTGTAGGTTCAATCAAGCAGAAGAACACAGACAAAGCATTAGGTACCCAGTTTGCTCTTGTTAAATGTCATTTCCTTTTACTAATTTTTTTTCTTCAAAATATTTCTGTTTGTATAAACGATGGTTCCCCAAACTAAGAACTTTTATTACAAAGCTGTTCAAAAGACAGCCCTGGGAACCCCAAGCAGCAGCTGTTGTGTTATTTCAAAATGAGGAGAGGTTCTCCTGCAGCTTCGTTCCCCACCTCCCTGAGCTAGAGGGGTGTTGGGAAGAACCGAGCCTTTTTTTTATTTGTCATGGATTCTCTTTTTGTGAGATAGTTACCTAAATTAGCCCGTAAAATATACAGACAGCAAATGAACCGGAAATGCAATAATCCCCTGGCGAATCAGCCCTGAGCTACTTCATGAGGTGGCACAGCGACTGTAGCAGGAGATTGATGTGTGTGAAAACAGTTTAAGTTCTTTGCGGGAAAGTATCCTTATTGTCATTATTTATTACTAGCAGGAATAAAAATATCACCATTGCTCTCATTAAAGAACGTTTTATTGAAGCCCACTTTAAACCTGTTTCTCAGATTTGTCCTGATATTGTGGAATTAGGAGGAAAAGTTGCTTTTCTTTTCTTCTCTCTCTCTCTCTCTCTCTCTCTCTTGTTTTTCAATGCAAGGAAACCTAAATAAACCCAATTAGTGCTTCCATATCCAAAGGAAAAGAATTGCACGTGTGTGTGCTCATAAACACACACACATACACACACACAATCATATTGGTAGTATTCCCCACCAGGAAATCTTGAAATGATTGATATTTAAAGTGTTATCATCTCAGGTGGAGGCTCCCATCAAGTACAAATTTATACAACAATTGCATATTTTTTCTTTCTCTTTCTTTTCCACAAACCTGCTAGCCAGCTTTCTTTTTTCTCTATTCAGTGTCTTCTCACCCCCCTCAATTACCCAGCCCCAATTTATACACATTCTCTGCCCTGCCCCTCCCCCATCTCTAGTGGTGTGAAAATAGAAAAGCATCTGAATATCTGGGCAGCCTATCAGTTTGCTAAGGTTCATTTTAGCTAATCCAGACATCCCGCACAGCAGGGGGAAAACTGCTGTATCTAGTGAAACAAGAGCATGAATAATTAAAACTCTGTTATTAATGAACTTCCAGTCGTTATGTAAATGAAACTGATTTCAAGTCTAATTTGTCAGCCTGAATTCTTTTTCTGTTCTCCCTTTGTCTAGGACAAGAACTTATCATAATGGACTTGATAATAAAACACTAGTAGACATGCTGTGTGCAGTGCCCATCTGAGTTAGAGCTTTTAGCGTGGTTAATTGATACAGTTACTCCAGAACAAGTCTATAAGGCATTTTGTGTGGCTCTAAGTTTTAAAAGCCGCTCTTTTTCCCTTTGACAGGGCTGCCTATTCTTCGCGCATACCTCATTATCATTTACCTTTACACGAGGGGTGGCATATAATTACTGCCCAGTAAATAGTTTCTTTTGCAATATCCATGATGTTCAAAGACAGCAGAGTTCAAAAAGGTCCAGGGGAAGGGAAGTCTGTGTAGTCTTCGGAGAATAACAAATAGCCACCAGGGAGAGAAAATAAAAGGAAAGAAAAAGGAATACTTGACAAAGCGCGAGACCATTAAGTACCAGTGGCCAGTGTTCTACCATCAAGTGTCACTCATGCTATTGGTGGCATTGTCCAAATGATGCCCTGATGTCTGTGGCTCCATATTTCAGCTGCATTGCTTAGGTTCACTGTATTGTTTGTGAAATCGTTCACTGTTAGGGTGACAGCTTCAAATTCTACGATCTGACTTCCTAGAGTTACAAATATTTTACACAACATAAAAGCAATTATCCTTTCGACAGAAAGCTACTCTCCACTGTCCACTCATTGAGACTTTCCTGAGCTGGAGTCTTTACGTTCGGATTTGGAAAATGCTTCCATACTATTTTTAGGGAAATGTGTAAGTTACATATCAGAATTAGCAGTTTGGATCTTTGGCAGCTGAGTTTATTTCTATAAGGTACTGTGTAAGTAAGATAACAGAAATAAACTCCAATTTTGCATATCTGTTACATTAAAATAATGAATTTTGCTCCATGTTTAGAAGGAGGGAAAAGTTCAGAAAAATTTATTCCAAAAAATTCTAAGTCTTTTAAGCTGCAACTGTGAACTACTACCATGATTCTTGCTAGTCCAGTAAATTTTTCATTAATGGAATGATAGGTCACCAAAATATTAAGAACTAAAAATTGTTAGGTCCCCCAAATATTGACATACTAGCTCCTAGGGAGTTTTGTATGCCCATACCAACATCTGCAGCTCTTTGACACCACTGAAATTAGAGAAGTATTGTAGGCATTGTTTACTTCTGCTATCTTTGGTTATTTTGTAACATTGCTTTGTTTATATACCAAAGAATAAATATTATCTTAATCTCTTTTGTCCAAAGAAAGAAAAAATGGACATCTCAGCATCTGCCCAAATGATATAATCAGTCCTTCAGGATTCAGAGACTCACAACACGCATTTTCAGTCCCCTAAAATATGCCAGGAACAGGACTAAGCAATAGAAACAAAAATGTGAAAAGGGGAGGGGGGCGCCTGGGTGGCTCAGTTGGTTAAGCGACTGCCTTCGGCTCAGGTCATGATCCTGGAGACCCGGGATCAACCGGCATCAGACTCCCTGCTTGGCGGGAAGCCTGCTTCTTTCTCTCTCACTCCCCCTGCTTGTGTTCCCTCTCTGCCTGTGTTTCTCTCTGTCAAATAAATAAAAATCTTTAAAAAAAAAATATGAAAAGGGAACAATTGTTTTCAAAAAGGAGGAGAAAAGTCAGTTAACCAATATTTATTACTTGTTGTGAAAGATACTATATCTATATATATGCACACACACGTATAGTATACATATATGGTATATGTAGTGTACAAAGAATGTGTACATTGTCAGAATAACCAAAACTAATTTAATTTCCCAGGAAGCCAGGAGATACGATGCTTCAGAGAATACCATCCTCTCTACTTAGTTTAGTGGCAAAATTGTATCTAGCCCCAGCCGCTGTCAGTGTTGTCAAAGGCAAGGTGTGGTTTTGTTGTCAAATTTAAGGTCCGGTTTCATTTGATTCCTTTTCTACTAGAGGCATTACATAGCAATCTGTGCCTCCACTTGCCAGCCAGCAAAAGGCATGCAGCTATTCCAAAACATGTCTGATTTTCACAATGTCAAATATAAGTCAAAGGTGTAGGTTAAATAAATTCAGTCCTCTGTAGTTTCACAGTGTCATGACTAGACCTGTGGCATCAGGACAGGGAAGGCACAGTTTCAGGTCTGATGGCTCTCAGCTTCACCCTCCTTAAGGTCTATTCCACAGCTTAGAGCAGGCTTGCCTTGAGGAGGTCTTGTTCCCATCTTGCTCATGCCAGACCTCGCTAAAACTCGCTTTCAAATTTTGATAAACCCTGGAATTCCTCTGAGCCCATCTAAACCTAAATGAATACCTACATGAAAAGACAAAAGCAACCTAGTGATAAGTGCAAGATGTGTGATTACATATGACATATGAGAGCACACACACATACACATGGGCACACACACATATCTGCCTACTTCTGATGGCTAATACGGCTCAGGAGGCTAGCAACTCTACTCATCCCTCGCCAACTCCAGAAGAAGTCATAAAAACATGTAATCTGGAATTAAAGTCAATTAAAGTACGCTGCTTCTTCGGAAAGTTAAAAGGAAAACACATGTAAGTAATAGAAATCAATTATTGTATATTCCCAGGCCTATTCTTATAAGCTGGAGAGGTAATCAATCACTCTAGAGATTTCTACAAGGTAATTACTGTTTATTCTTTAATGATACTACCGTCTCTTCCTCTTCTTTCTTCACGCCAGCCCCCTGCAGCTGCCACCTCACAAAAAGTAAATAAGCTGCAGTTAAAAAAAAAAAAAAAAAGAAAAGGGCAGAAGAAAGTTGGTGTTCTGTATAATGTGGACAATAAGCTGCCGACCTTCATCCCTCTCTGCGACCCGAGGCTACAATACTTTATGGCCCGTGCTGTATGTACATATCATAACTGCTTTTTAGTAATAAATGTGGCCTTGGCTTCGAGAGAACACGGCTGCATAGGGGGAATTAATGGGAAATATCCTTCTTGCCGATGTCTAGACACTCCAAAGAATGAAATGTGAAAATGAGAAGCAGCTGAATAAGAATTTGGACCAATTAAGAAATTTAAACAACGAACTTCCAACTAAGAATCTTTGCCCCTACTTAAAAAGAAAGGGGGAAGGGGCGCCTGGGTGGCTTAGTGGTTAAGCGTCTGCCTTGGGCTCAGGTCGTGATCCCGCAGTCCTGGGATGGAGCCGGGCATCCGGATCCCTGCTCTAGGGGGAAGCCAGCTTCTCCCTCTCCCCTTCCCCCTGCTTGGGTTCCCTCTCTCGCTATGTCTTTCTCTGTCAAATAAATCTTTAAAAAAGGGGGGGGGGAGAAAAATAAAGAGTACAAATAAACTCTGCTGCTGTTATCGAGGGCCAGAAGCACTAACCAAGAGATTTCACAGTGCTTCAGTCAGAGCTAGGCTAATGAATATAAGTTACCTTAGCTGGTTTTAGCTGACTTTGAAATTAAAGTTCTAAACCCTTGCATGCAGGGAGAGCTGGATTTGAGCAAAATGGACTTAATAAACTCCATTGTGTGGTTAGATCCCTAGTGAGATTTCCTGCCCATCCATGACCAATCGGTATTATTTTTCAGTGACTGGTACTTTTGTGAGCAAGATTGGGGTTTCTGGGAGTGATTAGCACTTTTCACCATTGATTGACAGGTTCAAACAGAAATGAGACAATAGGAGGAGTCATTAGGAATTCAAATGTAAGTTAGTGTTTGCAGGCTTTGCAATTGATTTTAATAGGGGAAAAAAACTGTATGCAAGGAAAGGAATTATTGTTTAAAATGTTAACTTAAGAAGTATAAATCAATCTGTTCAATTTCAAAAAAAATTTCAGAACTGAAATTGATCAAAAATAAAAAGATGAAATAGCAATATTCTAGACATTATTTCTAAAAATTTCTAATGTTGGCCATAGAAATATTTAGTTCTTTGCTTTGGATATTTAGGACCCAAAGTCTAAAATCTTAGAGACATCCTCAGTAGCAAAGGTTTAGATTTGGTTTTCTCATGGATGAAAAATCTTGTAGGAAAAAATAAAAATTGTTTTGCTAAGAAAAGAAATGTGATGAAGCTCTCCATTATATCTAGGGAAGATTCCTCAGGGAAATAATTACGGTGAATGATTCTAACATTGACCAGTAATTGATAATTGGCCACAAATAATTAGGGTAGAATATCTTTACTAGTGTAAATTATGCTAATAGCTCAGCCTTGTCCCTAGGTGATGATGTTGGTTTCTTACAAGTAATTTTGTTTTAAATTCACATTATAAATTTATCATACTATACTTGAAAATTTAATCTTGTTTGGCATCAAAGCAAAAGCAGATAATGCAGAATTAAGCCAGCCTAATCAAAGAAGAAAAATAAGATCCACACCATCATTTTTCAGGATGTTTTGCTAAAGGTTGACTTCTCGTGGGAAAAGAAGTTTTCTGTGACAAAAATGCACACAAATTGTGTTTTTAAAAAAGTGAAACCAAATCAGAACAAACTGTGTCACTTGGAGTCACTCATAAATTTGGATAGAAGTATTTCCAATACCTCATAAGTTATTATTATTTTATTTTTAGATTTTATTTATTTATTTGACAGAGAGAGAGAGAGAGCACAAGTAGGCAGAGCAGCAGGCAGAGGGAGAGGGAGAAGCAGGCTTTCCACGGAGCAGGGAGCCTGACGCATGGCTCGATACCAGGACCCTGGGATCATGACCTGAGCCCAAAGCAGCCGGTTAACCCACTGAGCCACCCAGCCGCCCCAGTTGTTACTATTTAAAGGACGCTAGCATAAATGTAATACCCGGTGCACGAAATAATCACTGCGTCAGATTTTATGCATATCCTGTGTGCATCTCAGCATACAAGCCGCATTTTTTTGAATATGTTGTGACTAATTTATGCCAAGTTTTCATCAACCTAGCATTTTTCATTTTTCAATTGACATACAAAGTTCTGTAATTTGTGTGCTCAGTATGGTAATATACTGAGATAGGAAGAGAAAATCCAGTGCATCACGATAACAAAAATGAACTGTCAGGGAACCTCGGTAGAAGTGAGAGGTCAAGAAAACAAGCACAATCCTGTGAGGGGCTAGTGTTAGGATTTGTGTAGGTCTTTAATAATGCACACTTCTGTATCACATGAGATGATTTTGGTCATTCTTATTTAACCAATTCACTCACCATCCACTTTTCAATTTCCCCCCAAAAGTTCAAGGCACGCTCTGTAAATAAATGGTTTTACACTTTGCTGCAAACTGGAATCACCTGCCGATCTGTAAAAACTGCAGAGGTGTAGCCCTCACTCCACACACTCTGATTTCTTGGTGTGGGGTGCTATGTAAGCATCAAGAGACTTCTCGAAGCTCTCCAGCAGATTCTAATGTGCAGCCGAATTTGGGAAACACAGCTGTCAAGGCTTTCTGCCTCAGTTTTCTTTAATTTGGTCTGAAGAGACGCGGATGTCTTCCCTCACTCACAGTTTTAAAAAAAAAAAAAATGCTTCTCTGTCTTGCGGTTGATTTCAGGCACACCACTCCTTCATCTGCTGTCTTCTGAGAAAGATCACATCACAGCGCTCCGTGCTTCTAGCAAACCTGCTTACAGCCTCTCATCAGCTCTCGACTTCGTTCTTATTTTCCCTTTATGTTCTTTCATCCCCCAAACTACTACAGATCAACTGTTATCCCTCTGAGTTTTCAGCTCTTATCCAATTTCCTATCTTTAGCTATCCTTGGTATCTTATTGTCAGTTTAAGCAGGAAAACTTTGCAGTTACTCATTGCTTTCTCGTTATCCAAAAACCCACAGGCAGGCTCTACTCCTTTCTTCAATCTTCACCCAAGAACGAAGTCAAGACTCTTAGTGAGTTTTTTATCTCATTAGAGTGGACTTCTCTGTTCCAGACTGTAGTTTTCTGTCTGTCTCGCCCCAAAATGCTCATTGTTTTCCTTTACAAAACACTCCTGTCAGACTTCCTTTCATTTCCCTCGCTCATTATGAACACCTCACCAGTGTGTTTCTTAAACACATCCTATCCAATTTGTCTCCCTATTCTCTTTCCCAGAGTCTCTTTTGGTTCCAAGCTAACCTCAGAATTATAGATCTGGAGGAGTGTCTGCTTTGGGAATTGGTAGCAATGCTCCCTAAATGCTTGTGTACCAAATGGATGCATGCAGAGGACTGTTCCACAATGGGAATGACCATGAGCCTCCTTAGATTTCCTAGAATTGCTGTAAGCCTTAGAAATGTAATTGTTCCTCACCTCTGTTCTTCCTTTCCTCAACACATTTCACCCAGACTCACATCGCTGACGCAGAGCCGGGACCATCCAAATGGCCAGGAAGGGATACATTGAACTGAGAGTTACATACATCTGTGTCTGGGCGAGGGGACTTGGCACAAAGTTGTAGCAAACCAGCAGCTGTAGCCACACTGTTCTGTCTTCAGGATGTTTCCCATGACCAAAAATGCTCTAAGTCCTCTCCAACTTCAAAGCATTCAGCCAACAATGGTAAGGCCGTGAGCTGCCAGAAACTGACACCTGATTTCCATGACAAATATGGTAATGCTTTCGGTGTTGCTGTATGTGCATATATATACAGCAATACAAATTGGAATAGAATGGAACTTGTCCCCTGTTGGCAGAGGCACCCCAAAGGAACTGAGAGACCAGTAATCAGCTCAGCTGGTGGAATACTGAATTGTTCCAAAACCAACTTAGAATTGATGTCAAGTAGTACTGTGCACCCTTTAGAATACGGCATGATTGAAGAAATAAAGTATATTCACACACACACACACACACACACACACACACACATATATGTCTGTGTATTGTTCTTTGTCAGATTATGCAAATTACACACTTACTTGAAAAACTGTAGAAAGAAGGGATGCCCTTTTGCCTTCCACCTAAGGGCCTTTTCCCACATGAACTGAGATTGTAAATCCGGTGCTACCCTGTTTCTGTCCCCCACTGCTGCTGCCCACCGTTTCCTTCTCATCAGATTCTACTCTCTGCTCCTTCCTGGCCTCCTTTTTCCCTTTCCTCTCTCCATTACCCTCTTTCAAGTTCTACTTTCTCATTTAGCTGGTCACCACCACCTCATATTTCTCAACTCCCTCCTGTAAATTTACTGCTTGCCATGACACTTTCCTATGACAGCTTTTCAAAGAAGTCTTCTTTCAGAATAAAAGAAACAACTTATTATTTTTTTAAGTCAAATAATCTATACCAATGAAGAGAACCCCATCTTCTTTCTGGATGCACTTCTTTTCGAAGTTATTCAGTGCACACGAGTCACATGATTATACATGTCAATCCCGGAAGTAGAAATAAGCTCAAAGTATCCCCCAAGAATAATAATCGTTGAAGAATCAATAGGTTAGACTCAGTTGTCACAAAATCAGAGTGGGTTTTTTTAAAAAGTGAGTTCAAACAATGAATATGATTATTTTTAACTTGTTAATTTTAAAAGAAGTCATTAGCATATAGAGTTAGTTATTAATAGAAGTGTGGTTTCTCCGAATTTGGACATGGGAAGGGGATAGATTTGTTTCAAATCCTGACTGCACTCGTGCCTTTAGCAAGCAATTTAACTGCAAATTGTCTGTCTCCTCATTGGTAACATAGAGGTGTAAATCATATGTCCTTTGGAGGATATTCCCGAGGTCTAAGTGAGAGAAGATCTGTTAACCACATTGCAGGACTGGGACATGGGAGGAGCACTGTGATAGCTGTTGATCTTGTTACTGCTGGTGTGCCTTATTACACCTATTATCAAGTATCTAGGTGTTTTTCCTATATTTCTTGAGCAGCTGTGAATTGATTCTTTTTTAGACCATCCCAGATCTATCCTTGACTTTTAACATATCAACACAAAGAAATTTCATACTCACTTACCAATGCCTTAGCATTATTCTTAGTGTATATTAGATATACTTTGCCAATTTTTCATTTAAGAAAAATTTAAGTGGAAAACATTTATACTCCATGTACTCTCAAGATAGTATCTGTTATCAGCCTCCATAGCCACTAGATGTCAATACAATGTCTACCTGGGAAATTTAATAAAGACTCATTAGTATCCTATTTAATGATAAAGTAATGTATTTCTTTTGGAAGATATGTCAATATTGGGGGGTTTCAGAACATTTCACTGTCATATTTATGGAAATCACTCCCACCAAAAAATGAAAAGCTTCGCTTCATCCAGTTGTAAATAGTTGCTGAATAGAAAGAGTTTTAAGTCTGAATCAAATTAAAATTGCTAGGAAAAAATGTATATAGGCACAATATAATAATCCTAATTGGATTTTCTCCAGGTACTTTACTTGCAGAAACACAATAAGATCTTTATTATTCATAGCTGGATAAGACTTACATTTTCTTTGCATTTTAAAGGTAGCATCTTAACTTTTCATAGTTACAATAGTATTTCTGAGAGAAGAAATGATCTAAGGTATTTCTACAATCATTTCCTTCAGGATATTGGCTATTTTACTATTCAGCGAAAGATCATTTAAATTCCTGTCAAAACTCAGCTTTAGAGGGCTTGAGTATTTACTCTTCAATTTTTAGCCCTCAAATTACAGTCAATAACTTTTTCCTGAACATACTAAATAACTATTATTTTTTGAAGCTTCTTACTGATGTAGAGAAATATAATTCAAATCCCCTTTCCTTTGATGTTAGAGTGTCATGACTTATATGTAAATTAGAAAAGAATCTCAAAACAAACAAAAATAAAAATAAGATAAAGAAGAAAAGAAACCATATTATCTTTATCTGGGAAAATTATTAGATGTGTTTTTTTTTTCTCCAGTCCCAACTTTCCATGTTTTTCTTCTAATCTGGCATATAACCTATCTGTTCATTTTAGAAAAAAAAACCAAAAAAACAAAACTAACAAATAACTTGGAAAATCTACTAACCTAAGACAAATTCTGAGTCTAATCTTTAGTCTCAATATGTCTTGCTGTATGTCCTAGTAGTATCCCACATTGCTAACCCCCAAACTTAAACAAAATTGTATTGTAATAACATTTGAGGACAGGAAATAAAATTTGGGGATAATATTAAGAAGTTTCTATTTTTCTTTGCCTGACTTTCCCCATCTACACTGCAAGTTGGCAATGTTTTACATTAAGATTATAATTTAACACATTAAATACTTTAGGAGGAAAGAGAGAGTAAAAACAGTAGGGAGGGAGGAAGGAAGGAAACTGAGTATAAGGGGAGGGGGGGTCCATTTGAGACCACTCATTAATTTCTCATCCATTTTATGAAAATCCTCTTTACAATGAGGAGTCCAGTGCCTGTTAGGTGATGGACCACTGTAAGTAGAGAAGACAAGGGAGAATGGAGGAGGAGGAAATGTTGATGTAGAAAATGCTGGGAGTGACAGAGGGAATGGTATGGTAGGCAGGAGAAATTTGTGTCAGTTCAGAATGTCCAATTGATCTATCTAATTGCTCCAGAGTTTTGACTGGGGTCCAAAAGGCAAGAATAAAAAGTGGTACCCCGCTTTCAAGGGAGGGACTAGCCCCTTGTTGTCCATCATGGTAGATATCAGGTACATGAGCCTATGGAGTGCTTGGAATGTGGCTAGTTGAACTGGGATGTGCTGTAAGTATAAAATATACACCAGTGTTTGAAGATGTGGTATGGAAGAAAGAATAAGAACTATCTCATTAATATTTTTGTATTAATTATGCACTGAAATATGATTTTGGATTTATGTGGATAAATAAAATGTATTAGTAAGATTAATTTCATTTCTTTCTTTTGACTTTTTAAATATGGCTACAGGAAGATTTAAAATTATGTAAGTTGTTTGCATTGTATTTCCTCTGGGCAGTAACACACAAAACCATCCAGGAAGGTCTTGCTAACAGATAGCAAAAATTTTTCTGTGACCTTTATGACATCACACACCTCCACTTTAGCATCGTAAGGCTAATTAGAAAGTAAAAAAGTCTTTGAAAAGGAAAAATTAAGTCCTGAAAGGAGTAACTCTGACATCTTCCTTCCATGGAGCATGGAGTTCAAGTCAAGCAAAGAACTTCAGAAAAGAACCATTTGTTCAGATCAAGATATAGATCTGAAGAGGAGACCGACTCCTCACTCTAGGGTTTCTGAAATGTTTAGGCAACTCTCTCCCCTGGTACACAGAGCTGAAGGTGCTAAAAGGGCTCCTAGAAAAACCACCCAAGCTTCTCACAGTAGGAGGAAGTGGGAAACTGACTTAGTGATGGGAGGAGAAGGGAAAACGAGGAGGTGAAAGGAAGAGGCTAGGTCTCCTGTCACTAGTGGAGGTCCTAGTGCAGGCAAGCTTGAGTTGGGGAAGAGAAAGGAGCTTTGAATTGGATATGAAAGAAACATTTTGGATTGCACAGAACTGTACTTTTTGATAGCTGAAAATGACATATCTAACATATGTGAAAGCAAAAAGCCTATGGAATATGTCTGAGTTTCAAAGCAGGAAAAGACCTATTGTGTTTCTTGTCTGTCTCCCTATTAGAATTTGAGCTCTAAGAAGGCAGGTTTACTGTGTCTGTTTTGTTTTATTTTCACTTGCATTATCTAAGGGACCTAAAATAGTATCTAGTCACATAGTAGATATGCAATAAATATTGGTTGAACAGATGAATAAATGAATCTGACATGATATGATTAAAGGTAGTCATTGGAGAGAAAAACCTTCCTTTTGTACCTATAGAATTTTGCACGTTCAACAAACTTGACACTTCTGTTAAGAAAAGCAATGCCTATGTCATTTAATGAGCATGAAGTGGCTGGTGGATAAGGGGAGGGATTGCTGGTCAGTTCAGCAAATGCAGTCCATTTTAGAAATTACAGAGTATAGTCAAATCACTGCATGATGCTCTACTATCAAGAACTCTTTTAAATTTTCCTTACCAACAGTCTCACATTATGGCTGGTGGTGCTTGAAATATTTCCAGTGTTTTAGAGTTATTGAATTTCTTTCAGTCAGTAAGATCTTTCATGAAATTTCTTCCATCATGCATGGCCAATTACCTTTGTTTTTTCAATTACTGGTCATTTTATTTGAGATTGAGTTTTGAGTATGATGAACACTTCTCATCTTTATTTTATGTAGATTCAAGGAACAGTGAGAAAGATTGTAACTTTGACAAAGCTCGTGCTGCCACCTGCATAGTTCCAAACCTTCTTTAACACAGCACCTTGCTAGGTGGTACATGATTTCTGCCCTAGGGACCCCGGGCCTAAAAGCAATCAGAGTCAGTGTGCTGGGTTTTTTGGTTTCTAAGACCTTAGTGCCCTGTTTCTTTATTTTTCTAGAACTCACTGACATCAGTTTTTGTACTTCAAAGTCAATAAGAGTATGATAAAATGTTAAACTTCTAGTTGAAGTAAGTTTGTGCCTGAAGAGTTTTGAAAACTATATTTGTGCCTGAAGAGTTTTGAAAAATATACTTTTGGGTGTAGTTTATTTTTACAACCATAAGTATATTTTTCAAAAATATTCATGTCTATTATATTTCAAAGTATGTCAAAGATGGTGAGGATTATTTTACCTGGGCATGGGAACTTAGTTAAGAATATGTCTGCAGAATCAGCCCCTCCCCCAAGCACAGGTTGACCATCAGAGTTTCCATGACTTTGGTTTGCGTCCTGAGATCTCCTTCTCTTTCTTCACTACCTGATGACTTTATTCAAAGGTAACAATGTGCCTTTAAGCTATATAGATGAGATTTTTCTCCAAAGATTTTAAAAGGATTTATGCATATTTTAGAATATTTTATGAAAGGGAATTAGGACTCCTTATTTTTCTATTTCTTGAAATAAAACTTTGGCCAATTTTAGTCTAATTGCCATCCTTTCATGGATGGTGGGAAAAGAATGTTGTAATCTTTAATAATTTTGGAAATGACTTTATCTTTCTTAAGGAGAAAAACCACAGGGAGCTGTCACACTAGAAAGGATAATCTATGAACGAAGATGGGCAGAGTAGTACAAAAGACGAGGACAGCAGTGAGGGATAGAGATTGAGGCAAGGAGATCGAATGGATAGAAGAGGAACCAAGTGTAGGGATATCAAATTGTTGTCAACTCAAACATCAACTTGGATTAAGAGTGACTTTCCTGACGCAGGCTGTTTTGAAAAATTTTAAGACCATTACAAGTTGTTTCGAGTGCTTATTTACAGTGCAGGAAGGGGGAGTTGGGTCACAAAAGCCACACACTTCCAGACTCACCGCCAATGTTAGAAAACCTTAGCTACTCTGATATTGGAGAACTAGTTCCAAATTTATATTTTCCACTGAAAAAAGAAAATTCTTCCCACTAGGCATTTAAATTTAAAACAAATCTATGGTTTGGAAAGAACAGAGACTAAAAAAAGATGAAGGAGAGGAAGGAGGGGAAGGGGGTAAGGGGGAGGAGGTGGAGAAAGAGAAGAGGAAGAAAAAGGGAGAACAAGATCATTTGACTATTAAAGACTAGTTCACATCTCTGAGGTCTTCATTATTATACTTTAAACTACTGAGAGAGCTTGAATAGATGACTGGTGGGCCACTCTAAGTAAAAAAGAAAGAAGAAAGAAAGAAAGAAAGAAAGAAAGAAAGAAAGAAAGAAAGAAAGAAAGAAAGAAAGAAAGAAAGAAAGAAAGAGAGAGAGAAAGAGAGAGGGAGAAAGAGAGAGGGAGAAAGAGAGAGAGGAAGGGAAGGAGGGAAGGAAGGAGGAGGGAGGGAGGGAGAGAGGAAGAAGGAAAGAAGGAAGGAAAGAAGAATTATGGAGAGTATAAAAAGTGCTATAAATCTAGGTATAAGTCAAATATTCTTCCAGTGCTCAAAAAGAGGGGGAAAAGATGAATTGCATTTACCATGGAGAACAATGGCCTTTCTCCTCTCCAAAGGGAGAACCTCCACCTGTGCTCCCTCTTGTCATGCCAAGATCCTTCCTTCTTCTCTAATTAGACAAATTTAGTGAAAGAATAGTGTGCCTCTTATTCCTTACAATGGATTCCATTTCATTCCACTGGAATCTCACAAAGTTCCTACATAAACAATTGCTAAATGTTTGGTTTGCAGTGCCTCATTAAATATCTTTTATGACACTTTCTTTCCGGTAACATCATGTTACTCTAATGTACAAGACCATATGCTTGCCTGTAGTCACCCTGTATCTTTCTCAAGCTCCTCATCTGGTCCCTCCTATTCTGACTTGAAGTATTTTCTCAGATTCTACCCTCCTTCCAAATATTTGACCTCAGATACTATCTGTTCATGACAACCATGGATTCAACTATGTTTTTATATCACCAGTACTCAAGTGTACCTGCTTTGTCCAGACCACCTAAACGTTGACCTTGTGTTCCACCTGCCCACTAGAAAGATCCCTGGTTGTCCTACACATACTTTAGTTCATCTTGTCCAAAATCAAATATATCTTCTGTGTTCACAGACCTAGATTGGTTGATCATTCTTGATGACCTACTCTTGAACCTATACTCTGTACTCACCATGCATTTTGCTAAGGTTTACTTGTGACATATCATAGAATAGGCACAACCATCCTGTGGGATGGATTGCGATAACCATTTACAGATGAAGAAATGGAGGCACTAACTGGGTAAGGAACTTGCCAGAGAAAATACGAGGCTATTAGGTTGTAGTGTCAGAATTCCTACTGACAATTACTTTCTTGAGAGACAGTAACATTATTGTGTGACCCTGAAGGAAAGGTGTATGAGGGGAGGTGGCTTTGTGCTGTTTCTCCAGAGGGCAGAACTGAAAAAATGAATAGAAATTATGTGAATACAGACTTCAACCAATTTATCAAAGAACTTCTTTAAACATGGCATTAGAACACAAAGAAAAAATTTCTAGGTAAAGTAATGGCTCTAGACTTAGGACTACTGAAAAAAAAGTGTTTTGGACAGAGAAGAAACTTAGACCACATGAACTTCTAAAGTTCACAATAAAATAAAGGTCCCTGCCTCCTTTGGATAATAGATTCAATAGATAATAGTCTATTATTTAAATAGAAAAAAAGTGACTTTTTTTTTCTTTTTGATTTCAGTGGTTCAGCTGCTTTAGGTCATGTCATGCTCTCTGTATTTGAAAAGCAGCTACCAGGGCTGCTGCAAATATTTCTAAATGCTCCATCCCTATAACATAGTTCTGGCTGCAGCATTGCACTGTGTATTTTCAACAGGAAGAGGGCTGAGCAGGGTGAACGGAACAACTCTGAAACTGTGTTGGGAAATTGAAGAAAACTTTCCTTGTGTGTTTGTGTACGATTTTCCCCTCCATGGGTGCAGTACATCTGCATTTTATGTAGTTTGGGTTTTCATTTGTTTGTTTTCCTTTTTCAAGACTTTAATCTAGTTTTATTGTTTTAATCTCTGCTTGCAGCAAGGGTCTATGCTTAAAACTTAGCATCATGTGAACATTATCACTTAGAAGACCAGTAAATAGGGAGAGGGGCGAGAGGATTCATGTCTCCAACTAAAAGCATAGCGGGAAAAATAATGAAAGGTGGGGTGCTGGAGATGAAATGCCGGAATTCACGTGTGGTTCCGGTGGCCCAGCAGGCCGGGCGGGATGCCCAGGGCTCTGGCTGATTCTGCGGAGGCCACTGGCAGGTGCCTACAATAAGACTGTTCATCCCCTTTAATTAGCACCTCATCACTTTCAGCTTGGTGTCACCCAGCTGGCTAGAGCACGACGACACCTCCAGCTTGAACTGGGCTCCATTCCATTTTCTTGGGGTTGATGGAGACATGTGGTGCTTTCTTCAAGTGCAGCTGGTGCTGGCACTTTCATTGTAAATTTAAATCTCTGTTTGGAAAAAGGTGATAAGAACAGTTTGTTTCAAGTCCCTGGTGTTTAAGCCTTAAGCAGTTTCCAGCAAATACATTCTAGGCTCCTTCTGGTTTGATCGGCTACAATTTGTAGTCTTATTAATAGTAGGCAGTGTTCAGATCCTCTTTAATGATATACACCCCAAAGGAAGTCTCTACACTGCCATCACCATTTCTCTGTGGTTCAAAATTTGCGCTGATTGCTTTTAGCATTTTTGGTGGTGCTTGTTGATCAGTGCAAGTTATAAGAAAAATGCTGGCATCTACATGCATTTATTGGCGATTTCTTTTTTTCTTATTTCAGTGGGACAAAAATGGGAGGCTTCCAGATGCACTCTATTTGATTGCAGGGCTTCCTCAATAACACACGTGCTAATATCCAAGACTGCACAGTCAACATGTAAGAACATTAGGTCTTCTATTTTTCTGAACAATGTTGTGCCATCAGCCTTCAACTCATTTCTTATAAATTATCTTCATGTGTATTGTGCTTGAAAGTTATCACATAAATAGCATTTTTATTTATTTTGTAATCAACCCTCTTTGTCTCTTGGCTTTGGTCCCCAAGACTGGAGTTGTTGACTAAAATATTTGAAAAAAAATAAAATAAAATAAGATATTTGTCTTTTCTTTGATTTCTTTATAAACCTTTTTATATGCTCTTTAGGCATCACATAATATCTGAACTTTGGAGATAAAGAATGAAAGAGCCAAAACAAAATTACTTCATTTTTAATATAATATTTCTAAGCACCCTAGTAGATGGCTTTATTTATTCTCTTGACCTCATGATCACCCTTTTTAAAATTATCATTACATGTCATGATATCTTATATGTGTAGTGTTTTGTGGACACTATTTAATTTGGTTCTCATGACAATTCTGAATGTTACAGGTAAGGAAAAGGAAATTCTGACAAACTGAGTTGTGGACTGGGCTCACCAGCTGATGACAGAGTTGGCAGATCCCAAGCCCCATGCCTGTTCTACAACACAATGCAGAAACCCGTTAAGTGGCTCTAAACGGACCTACTTACCTTCAGCCAGAATCTCTTGCCTAGTAAACCACCACCAAGGGCAACTAACTAGAAGCCCTTACACATTCGGAGGGGCCTCAGTCATTATCAACCATGTTACTTTAGCCTAGTAGCTGAACTTCTCATACTCTAGTATTTGTAAAATAGAGAAATGCTACACTCATGTGACTAAAGACCAAATAAGGTAAAAGGGCAAATATTTAGCTTGGTAACCGTTAGTTAACTTCATTTCTCTTTTATACCAAAACTTTAGATGCCCAACCAAATATTACTAAATGAAACTGAGATTGTCTCAGTTGTTCAGCTAAGAACTGTATGATGTTGAACTTCACAATTTGTCCTGAAGCAGCATGAAATATAAGTTTTATTTCAAATAGAAGATTTATTTTAGAACATATAGTGTAAGACTGTCCTGCCTCTGCATTAAACAGGTGAGAAATATTTTCTTTCTTTTTTTTTAAAGATTTTATTTATTTATTTGACAGTGAGAAACACAGCTAGAGAGGGAATACAAGCAGAGGGAGTGAGAGAGGGAGAAGCAGGCTTCCCGCCGAGCAGGGAGCCAGATGTGGGGCTCGAACCTAGGACTCCAGGATCATGACCTGAGCCGAAGGTGGACATTTAATGACTGAGCCAAGGGGTGCCCCGAGAAATACTTTTCTAAAGAGCAGAAGGTATAGATAAACATATGGGGGAAAGGAAGTAAATGGTTTTTCAAACTTTACATAATTGATAATAATGATGATAGACTAGTAACAATAGCCAACATTTATTATGTAATCACAAAGTGATTTTTATAAACTTATTTTATCCTCATAACAAAATTATCTGATGTATGGTTTTTATTAAACCCATTTTGCAGATGACGAAACTGAGGCACAGAGGCAAAGCCATCCAGCACAGAAATTTACACCAGTCTGCTGATCATGCCCATGTATATACTGCAATTTCTTAAAATAAATTAACTATGACTTTTTAAGAGTAATAGCTCTTTGTCAATATATAGACTACAGTAATGAAGAGATCCTCTGAACTCTTATATTCCCAGATTAGAACTTCTGTGTATTGTAGCATTTAAGCAACATTCATTTCTTTACTTGTTAACATCAGTCATTGCCAATAGAACTACTCATTAAAGTTGGAAATAGATACAAATTGAAGACATTTAATTTGAACTTTAGATAACACTAAAAATATTTATTCATTAAATATTTTCCAGTTATTTCTATCAGTATCTGGTGACAATTATTTTAAACATACAAAAAATAACTGTAGATATTGGAAAATAATTTGTAAAAATAATAAAGGAGCTAATTGAGATTTTTAAACCAAGAAACCCAATAAACTGTCGATAGGGAAATAATTTCACAAAATTCAAGCTTTAGGAAATACAACTTTCCTATTCAAATTCTCTGAGATGTAAAATCCCATGAAAGATATTGTCCCCATGGAGGTTATGCATGAATTCTATAAAGAGAGAGAAAGAAATTGGAGGAGTGCAATATTCAACAGCACTCTTCATGCTTCAGCCATCCTTTGAGGTCATCTCCATTGTCATTGGTGAGGTTGCAGGGAGGACTTTTGCCCTTAGCTCAGAAGCCCCTGGGCAAATGGGCAATTGCCCAGGGCTGAACCAGCTCAGTCAGCCAGGAGCCTTCCTCCCCCTGGTTTGGAGGAGAACCAAGAGTTGTGTTTTGTTAATCTGTGTAACCTCATTTTCTTCTCATTTAACTAGTGGGAGTTAATTGAACTACCTGCTGAGATCTCTGGCACATAGCTAAATAAGGTGAAATGAGGTTACAATGTTCCCTAACCCACTTCTGGCCCCATTTACAGTATGGACTGGTTTTCAAAGAGGGTCAGAAAACACTTTGAAAAAGGCAGATAACATGCAAGTACTTCATAGGTATGCCTATATAGAGTCCTTATTTTCCTCCTCCTTAACTCCATCCTCCACCCTAAATATTTAGTCCTTTCCAGTTTCCTCCCTCCACTCACCCATATCCAATTCCATCTCTCCAAGCCAGTTTCCAGGAAATGCTTAAGACCTTCCCACCTCTCTGTGTTCCACTGATGTTTCCAGACACATTGGGTGCACAACTTCTGTTTTCTGCAGCTGTCTCCTAACAGTCCTTACTAATCCTTCTTTCAGCCTGCAAAGGATGTATCTGTACAAGGTTAAATGTTGCTGTGGGGGAAAAAATCCGACCTGAGTACTACTTCTATTATTTTAAAATAATAACAAACCATTTGATATTTTAGTAGTGTTATGAGTGCATTAATCAATTATTTGGGGTTTGGTAGAAACAGATACTGGTTATTTCTGACATAAAGAACAGAATATAGTTTATGGCCAAAAAAAAAAAAAAGTTCAAATACAGCATTGCATGTTTCTGCCTTGTTTTCCCTTTGGGAAAGCGCTAATGGGAGATTCATTTCAGTATCTCCTTAAAAATGTATATTCTTTTACTACCCAAGTAATGTCTGTTTATCAGAAAAAAAGTTTTTAGTTAAAAAATACATAATAACTATCTTTTCTTAACTTGAACTTGCACATGTAAATTATTATAAAGAAGTGAGACAAATAGCCATTTTACCTCGTTTGATCTGTGTGATTTTGAAGATGAAGACAAAATGCCTGAAATTTCCAGACATTTCCACTTGATACTGTAAGAATTCACTGTGAACTCTTCCTTTACTTAAAAAAAAAATGTTATTGAAGTACAGTTGACATACAGTGTTATGTTAGTTTCAGTTCCTTTACTTTTAACTTGTGTTTCCATCACTATCAGTGTTTTTGCTAGTAGAATAGTTAACGATTATAAAACTGTTAAAATGTATCACTGCATGAATACATCTTTACTTCATACTTATGAACCAGCAGATATTAGCTGGTGTTCTCTTTCTAGATGTAACATAAATAATTCCTTCTTATGAATGATCATTTAAGCCTTACACCCACATTATACACATTCTTATCTTTATATACCACTCTATTTTTATTTGACTGGTTATATTTGATGGAAATTGGTTACCATCTCCTCGACTCCCCCTGCTCCCTCCAATATATATTTGAATTTGCCCTAATTTGTGGGTTTATTTTGCTTGTTTGGCTTGTCTCCAAACTTTCTGTAGAAAGTTGACTATCACATGACACCCCAAAGGGGAAAAAACTGTCATCCTCAGGACCTAGACTCACCAATAAAGCAACTCTCCATCAGGTTGCTTTATTGGTGAGTCTAGGTCCTGAGGATGAGAGTTTTTGATGAAACCTGAACCCAAACTATTGGGAATATCATAGAATTGTTCCTAAGACTATGTTTGTTTTATGCAGCCTCTCACGGAACATTCTTTAGACCTTTAAGTTCAAGTTAGGAGTGATGGATGCCTTGCATTTTGCATGTTATTTAACCCATTTAAAAAAAGATTCATGGTTCTTAGATCCTAACGAGATAGGACAGATGAAGCCATCAGGAAGAGTGAAGAGGAGCCAAGATGTATGCCCAAGCACTTTTGTGCATTTGGACACTTAGAAGTATATTGACAAATAACAGAATATTCCTGGGGTAAGTTTAAAATGTGAGGGAGCAGAACAGTATATCTAGAGCCAATCATTATCTGATAAATGGCTATTTCTGTTTCAGGGTAATTCATTCTTTCACTGAGTAAAACCTAAGCCTGCATAGGAATATATATTCTTTTCCAGAAGAAAAAAATTTGTCTTAGCCATGTGTAAACAGAATCAAGACTCCAGGCATAGTGGTCCTACTGACATTTCCACACATTCCGTCAAACACAGAATGACTGGAGCATAAAAATAAGAGAGAAGTTGACCAGGTTATTTTTTTACATTGGATGTGACTTAAAGTTTGAGTTTAAACAAAGTATTTTCAAGTGTATTTCCTTTCATAAAACTTTTTAAACACATATGGAAAGACACATGTTTAACAATTATAAGATAAGTTCATTTGAAACTCTTTAGAGTAAGACCGAACTTCTCTAAATCATGGTGTCTCTGATTTTCAAAAGACTAAATCAAATCCCTAAAAGAAAGCAATTGTGATGGAGTTAATTAAGACAACTTTGTGGCTATATTTGATCATTTTTAAAGAGTATAAGTTTCTAAAGGGTATAGGTTTTCATGTTTTAAATTGTGTGGGTCTTTATTATAAAAGGGCCAGTCCCTCTCACCAGATGTTTATGTACCTGCCAGGGGCTACTTATTCACGCATAATATGGGGGACCAAATCCCCTGATGATCTGGCTTTTATAAATTTAAATTTAAAAATAAATTTAAAGATTAATTGATCAAAATCACACAATGAAATGAAAAAATGCATCTACAATTCCTTGCTAAATCTGATTCTTTAAAGAGCATTTTTATTTTTTTAAAGACACATTCTTAAATCTTAATGTCTTTTCTAGTTCAAAAGACTGATGGGACTACAGGGGAATGAAACAGCTTCCCCATGTCATCAGATCATTTTATTTGGGCTCCATATTTCTGGATGAACTTCCACACATGCCCTTGGAGACATCTGAACTCCATAAATCCCCAGGTGTTTAAGGAGCCCTAAAGTCCAGGTCACATAGCAGACGGGTCCACTATGACTCTGTAAGGATTTCATACTGTGTAAACAACACTTGCAAGGATTCAGTCTTTATTGCTGGATAAGATCAGCAGCAGGAAGAGCCACGTTTAGTTTTCTACCCTTGCTATGATGTGGCTTTGTTGTATTTCCGTTGTGAACTCTGTAAGAGTAGGTTTTCTTGCCCACAGTGTAGGGAGCATTTTCATTATTTATTTCACAAACAGGACAGCCTGGCACAAAGCATCTTAAAAGGAAAAAAGAATAGCCCTCTTAGAAGAGAAAGTATATTCTGTTGTGGTGATTTTCCCTCTTTCCATGTACTATACTAAGAAAACAATTTTGAAATGCCCAAATAGCATTTATTTGTTCTTTAAAACTGGAAAGTTTGCTTATCTCAAATACCCTTTCCATAATGGAAATCTGAGTAAGTTAGTATAAGCAAATGACAGATTATACCCATAAAAATGTCTGAAAACTCTAGTTTTGTTTTGTTTTAGTAATTATGCCTGAAACCAGATTTAGAGGACAAATTCAGAAGAAAAACAGAAAGCTTCATAGAACAATAAATATACAATATGCCCTGAAAGGTACGACAAACTATAATATTCAAATGTTCCTCAATAGAACAGTATTAGTTCAGATTTGACAGAGAAATTGAGTCTAAAGAAGAAAAGCAAGAAATTGAAATGGGGAAAAATATGCCTGAAGAATGAAAATAACATTACCCACCTTCGTGGTGTACAGTAACTAGAAACTGGAGGGGGGGGGTAGAAATCAAAATCATTAGGGGATTTTTAAGATCAGAAGAATTTAGAGGGAAAAAGATAAATGTCTCTAAGAAGAGGTTACTTGAAAAGTCATAATTACCTCAAATAAAAAACCTGGAGTGTCCATATTGCTCCTGTTTTAAAATTTTAAGCAATTTCAGAAATCTGTTTATGATAAAATTTTTCTGTCACATATTAAAATGGTATACTTTGAAGTGTATTTGAAATTGAAGCAGAATAAAAACATGAACATCAAAAATATTCCTTTATATGATCTAAATGGGGTTTCTGTGCCTTGCTTTAAATGCAATATTTTCTTTTTAAAAAGATGTTTCTGGGATGCCTCAAGAGCAATAAACGCAAGTCTCCTAGGGAAATGGTAATTTCTTGGACAGCATCGCCATAGAGTACACATAGGGATCTACACGTACCAAAGAGTCTTGTGACCTTTCTGCATGAGAAGGTTATTGAGACACACTACCATTGCCTCCATGATAAATACACAAACATTTGGGAAAGAAAGAATCAGATCCACTCGAGTAAACATTGATTAGCAGTCCAGCCTGATTCTCCTATCAATGAATCATGTATAAATGATGAATCAAGTGAATGACTGAAGATCAACAGCCATCAGCACGTAAAAGTAAAGACTCAGACTTAACGTCCAATGAGATTAGACATCTACCAAGCCAGCACCTCTGCCTACCTTCTTCATGCTTTGTGCACATGGGCAGCCTCATAGTTTTCTAATGCCTTCTATATTTAAGCCACTGTGCTAGCTTTCTTAGGAAAACATGCTAAAATCTTTCCTTTGAACATCCTTAACATCATCAGGAGATTGTAATTCCTGAGACGAGTTTGGTTTTAAAACAGGCAAGAGTTACTTGTACCCTTGTTCAGTGAATCAGATGAGAAAACAAGCCAAATGATGCACATGGGACCAAAATCCATGTGTGCACGTCCTTGTCTTGGTCTTCACTGTACTTTATTGACATCATCTGTTTATAACATCACTGATATTCCCTCTAGACCATGAACTTCTCAAAGTCAGGAATCAAGCTTTTGCCATCATTCTGTATCAATTCCTATCACATTGCTCATTGGTTGAAAAGAACCGATATGAGGCACCCACCTGGCTCAGTGGGTTAAGCATCTGCCTTTGGCTCAGGTCATGATCCCAAGGTCCTGGGATCCAGCCCCAGGTAGGGCTTTCTGCTCAAAAGTCTGCTTTTCCTTCTGCCCCTCACCCTGCTCGTGATTGCTCTCTCTTCCTCCAATAAATAAATATATTTTTTAAAAAAAGGTAAAAAAAAAAAGAACTGATCTTTTTGTATGTTTCATAAACTGCCCCTAAAGACAATCCAAAAGAGAATCATAAAACGTGAACATCTTTGTAATAAGTATTAACTATTTGGATGAAAAACTATACATGTTCTGAAATTTTAAATGTGAAATCCAATTATTTATAGATCAATGCAGAATATCTACTACAAATTGATAACATTTCAGTAAAGTGTATAGTGCTGTTGCAAATTTTTTAAAATGCATATCAAGTTATATATCATTTCTTTTTTCTCCCCCAGTCCCATGTGTAACTCTGAATTCATCTTTCACTTCCAGAGTTATAGAAATCTTCCTTAATTGCCTTTTGCTCATTTAGACAACACAGAGATGTAGATGTGTTTCTCATGCGTTGCATATATGAGTTAGAAAATCTATCTCACGTTTGGCATATTTATAAGAGATACATTTCTAATTTCATTTCTAATTCTTATTTAATTTTTAATTCTAGTTTGGGGTTATTGTGTCAACAGGGGAGAAATAACGTCATCAAAATATGTACCTTTTTTAAAGTATCTTAAGTCTTTTGGGGCACCTGGGTGGCTCAGTTGGTTAAGCATCCAACTCTTGATTTAGGCTAAGTTCATGATCTTAAGGTCATGAAATGGAGCCCTTCCTGGGATTCTGTGCTCAGCCTAGAGTCTGCTCGGATCTTTCTCTCTCCCCCTCTCACTTTGCCTCTTTCCCCACACACACTCTCTCTCTCAAAGTAAATAAATAAATCTTAAAAAAAAAAATAGTGTCTTAAGATTTTAGAAGGGAGGGGTGCCTAGGTGGCACAGTTAGTCAAGCATCAGACTCTTGGTTTGAGCTCAGGTCCTGATCTTGAGGTCATGAAATCAAGCCCCTGGAGGGGGGAACCATGCTGAGCTCAAAGTCTGCTTAATATTCTCTCTCTCTTTCCCTCTGCCCCTTACCCCTACACTTGCATAGCGCACTCTGTCTCTCTCTAAGATAAATGAAGAGCTTAAAAAAAAAAAAAAGACTTTAGAAAGGAGGCAGGAAGTGATAAGGCTACGAGATAGAAGTAATGGAGAGGGTTGATGATTATATCAATTTAAAGCTGAGTAAATAAATATAAATGAAAAGGGTCTAATCACATCTGAAGTTCTAGCAATACAAATTCATTTAAAGATATATTAGAAAATGGGGACTATTTCTGTGGTACAAAGGAGCTGAATCTGTATATTCAATAATGCAGTCACCTCTTATGATCATTCAAGGTTATACTCCAGAGTTTGAGGCAGAGGTTAACCGAATAAATATTTATTTGAAAAATGGACAGATGTATGTAATGTACACAAATATCAGTCTAAAGTATATTTTCCCTCACAAATACTTAGAAATTTAGTTATCTATGGAATTATAATTATCTTTATCCAACTCAGTGAAATGTTTCAGTAAAGAGTGCATGTGTTTTATTTCCAGGAGGACATAAAACCACCCATCTCCAGTGATATTCCTTCTGTCTTTTCCAATAATATTTTGATTATCTTTAACTAATAGGTGGAAAAGTCTCATGACTTTGTATAAGTGGTTTGAACTAATTAGAAAAAAAGAAAGAAAAAGATAGATGTGGAACATACATAAAAGGCATTTTTTACATAAATGTCTTTGTAAAATGACCAAAGAAGTGAAGAACACTTTAAATTCTACTCACTTTTTCATATCAATTTTCAAGTAGATTTGTGTATCTTTCATAAGTTCAAAATTCAGTTAAATATAAAGAACTTCATTCTGATAATGACAGTCTATTGACCGAGAGCACATGGGAATGAGAAATGTAATACAACCTAGAAATACTTAGATTGTTGCTGGAGAAAAATGGGCTGTCAATGAGGGATTTTGGGGCCCAGACGTGCTATAGTATGAATGTGTTTCTAATCATTGAAAATCATCACTGTGCGACATTTAAACTAAGACTGCTTCGTTTCTAAACTTGGAAAAACTGATTTCATGTGAATAAAATCATCCTCAAAATTGGATATAATGTTCAATATTCTGAGTTCAGAAAGACGTTTTTAACAGCAACGTATTTACTATTGCCATCCAAATACTCTCCTGACGTGCTGAGAAAAGTGTGCAGAGTGTGCTGACGTAGATCCGAAATTCGCTGATGTAGGAACCGATGAATAGACTTCCTCTCTAGACTTCTTCCCCATCCAGAAACAGAATAGGAAGGTTATTTTAGAGGGGTGCTGAGAGGCACAGTAGAAGAGTATGTGAATAGTATAACATGACTTTTTTGAATTATGATCTCCTCTGACATTGAGTATGTAATGCATATTTTTTAATCTAGAAAGAAATATAAAATATATGTCAGTGATAAACAAAACCTGCAAAAAAGAAATAAAACTCTGTTTTAAACAACATATCTATATATATAAGCCTAGTGCTAGTGAGAAATACCAAATCTAAATGTTATATGCTCTAACCATTATAAAAGGCAAAGTCATTCAGCCTCAAGGAGATCTATGAACTATATTTCAGGAGCAAGGAAAAAAACAAAATCCTAAAAAAGTAAATGCAATAACTTGATAGCTAAGCAGACACAATGTTAGGTTGACCAGCATGTCACAATTCCAAGACAGTATATTACGGTAACCAAAGCTAAACTACTGGCAAAAGAATATTTGCTGTCCATCAAACATAGGCAGGCCGATGGTTGTAATAAACATTTCTCTCCGTATATTGCTGGCTACCTGCCTATCTTTAATTTCAGGCCTTTGAAATTTTATCTCATGAAATATTAAGATATGTTTGTGCTCTCCTATTTTTAGTCCTCTTTCTCAAAAGCATTCTATTTGTATAATACATCAAAAAAGAAGACAGTAGCCGTGTGTTTCTTCCCTTTGTTGGGATATGTGGAAGGAAGGGAGTGGAGGTTATTTTGGGCGTGAGTTTGTCCCTGGTCAGCTAAAACGCATCAGTGAAGTAATTTCTATTTAAGTCTTGGCTTTGCCACTCAGTTCATAACAAGCCAGAACTATCCAACAGAAATCAGGACACAAATCAGTAGAGGCTGCCAGAGAAAACACACAGAATCAGAAAAATTGAATTTATAAGGTAGAGGGAGTGGTCAGCACAAGGCAGCTGGCTCATCAGAAGTGAGGGTCAGTAGATGCTATATGCTTGTTCAGAAATCTCATAACTTGTGTAAAAGATGGGGGCAGCTGGGTTGTTCTCCATCTCCTTCTTGATGTGGAGAAAATAAGAGGAATTATTGGGTGAGAAGGACAAGATTGAGGTGCTTTCTGAAACAATTTTACATTAATAGGTCACTTCACTTTTAAATGAGTTAAATACCAAGAGAGTGTTAACATTCCCAAACTCATGTCTCCTTCATGTTTGACAATGTTCACTGACCTAATAGCATCAAGTTTTGCAAACTCTCTTGCCTAAATGGCAACTCTGCATATTAAGTTAGCTCTGTTTTGCTAGAGGTGTCAGAATCTTGCTGATTTTCACTCACCAAAGTGGAAGACTTGCTTCTATCAATCAACCACATCCGTAGCAATTTTTCCATTCCATGTAAACTGAAGCAAGATATGGTGTCCCATTTTTAAAATTTCATCCATACTCATCATTTTCAAAAGTGTAATCAGAAGGCTCGGAGTTCCTTTTCTGAAGGTGTATGATTTATTTTGAAATGGCTTTTCCCTGGGCAGGATCAAATGCCCATGCGAAAACCAAATCCATAAAGTAACTTTCCCATCATCTGCAGTGTGTTTTATGGGGATAAATAATATGACCACACAATTTCACTGGTGGAGAAAACCTTAAATATCACCTATAACATTCATTTCATGTCACCACAGAGGAAACAGAAGCTCTGAGAAATTAATTAACTTTCCTAAGAGAAAGTAAATCACGCTTTAGTGGTGGGGTACAGGCTGGCACCCAGAAGTCTTCATTCTTAATCTGGAATTCTTGTCTGAATACCTACAAATGTTACCCTAAGAAGTGTATATCATGACTTTTTTTTTTTTTTTTACAAATTTGCTCTCTTCTCTCTCCAGTTGTCTAGTTTTACACTTTCTTCATCTTGAGGAATTTAGAATCAACAGTTCTTTTCCTGGCATACTTTGTTTTTAATACAAGTATTACAGTTACCTTTTTTTTTCAATGCCTGAGTTCAAGGCCATTAATAACAAAAAGTGTTCAGAACGACTCATCCCATATACTGAAGCTCTAACCTACATTACCATGTTTTACTTAACAAAATTAATCTGCCCATGTAAACCCTGGGTAGGTAAGTTTGCACTCAGAGCACATTAGAGAACCACATTTGTGACATAGATACATAACTATTAACTCCTTTTAAGCTTTCAAATGTCTCCGAATGTCGGAGCAAAGGATCTAAAAACTGCAGATCGTATTCAAATGAATCAGGATAGAGCAGATGGTTGAAGGCACACAAGCAAGAAGGAAATCTCCTGTTCTCCCTTTCTGATTGCTTTGCCCACAGAGGAATAACGATTCAAAGAAAATCAGTAATCATGGCGGATATCATTAGCATATTCCCAATAAGGGAGCTTACATAAAAATTCCCAGAGAAAAGGAATGACTGCTTGAAGATCGATGTGCAAAGAGCACATTTTCAGCTGCCTGCCTTCTTCTGAAACATGAGCTGTTTAAGACTTTTAAACATTAAAGTTTGTAAAAGGTATGGGCAAATACTGAAGGTTGTTTCAATTAATAATGATGATGATTATAAGCAAAATAAAGCAAGCATATTTGCAAGTTGGTCAATGCGATGATTAGAATGCTTTAGTACCTTATCCTTCACATTTCTTGATTAAATTCCATTTGGGCTGCAGCAAAGTCCAAAGACTTGTTAAAATATTGAATATCCCTTTTCTTCTCACCTCTGTGTAATGGAGGATTAAATGAGCTACAGTGAAGCAACTTCATTGCTTTATCGTGAATCCATGTGGTAAAATGTTTTCTCCCCTCTTGATTGACCAGCAGAAATCATTGAAACAACACATCAACTCTAAATAAAAACTTGCATGAAACAATTTTAAAAGGGGAAAAATTCTAATTCAGTAACTATGGATGTGCCAATATTGAGAAACGAACCCTTTGGGAGACGGGCTTTTAATGAAATGCTAAGCAAGAAAACAATAGGTGCTTACTTAGAGTCCTCTGCTACACACCTGATGAGACCTTGTCATTGGTATGCAGCCCTGTTGCTTTCTTGTATGGTCCCTAGATTTCTAGTTACTGAAGGGATGCAAACATCCATTTTTTTGTCAAGCTGAATATTTAACCCTCAAACATGAGACTAAAGTATTTCCCCTCTATAGGAAGAACAGTAGTCACCAAATATATAAACACCTTAATCAATAACAAATTTCCTCATAAATTAACCATGCGACACCATACTGTCAGGTCTTCTTGTTGACTAGAGAGGAACTAGGTACTGTTATCATTGATTGGATCAGTAGGAGGCAGATGGTTAAATCACACAATAAGCAATGTCACAATAGTTTTAATTTTATTATTGAAACCCAAACTTTCAATGGTGGTAGACAGATTGCCCTCATTTTTCATCCATAAAACAGCCATCTTGAACATTTCATCAAAAAGAACTTTTCTTACACTGGCATTGCAACCAATAAAGCCTTTTATGCATGGCAAGTTGGCAGAAACTATTAATAAAATGTCTGTCAACTGCACATCTCTCTTTTTTTTCTTGAGCAAAAAAGGGGGAAATCATTAATTACAGTTTCTGTCACACACAAAAGACGCAATGATTGTTCTAGTTTCTTTACAGCCTGAATTCACCTAGTGACCACCTCTTCTGTTGCATTTGAAGAGGGACAGGTCCTTATCCATCTAAACAAAAAGCTGCAGAGCCCTCGGAACACATTGCCTGTGTCTGCCTGGGCAACAAATGTGGTATTTTAGGTTGACTCTGAAAGAAGATTATGAATATGGATAAAATGCAAATACTTCATCTATCTTAATCAGAATACAGGAATTCAAGCTGTTGAGGAAAAAAAAAGACCTTAGAATTCCCATACAAGGAAAGAAATTTTATAGTGCTTATTGAATTTAGAAGACAGAGATTAGAAATGAACTTAATGAATCCGTTCATCAGAAGGCAAGCAACAGACTTAGCAACAAGTGTAGCTCAATTACCCTGATGACAAATAAATATAATGAACTTTCAGAGAGGGAAACAACTGTTTAGCACAATTAAAAAAGAAAGAATTTTTTTTTCCTTTGGCGAATTTGCTCCGTCCTTGCCTTTCTACCTGACACTTAAGTTTTTTTCTTGTATTCACTATTTTTAAAACCCTCGCCTTCCTCCTAAAATGATCTTTTCTCACACAAGTTTTGCAGTGGAAAAAAGAAAGCACGACTACGCATTTTCTATAACCAATATAGAGAACAAAAGGGCCAGGAATGGCTTGCATAGGTTCCTTCTGAATTTGCAACAAGGTTTTAGTAATAACACGGGGTAGAAAGCTGCCAGTTTTCTTTATTATTTCAATTTATCTGCTCTGAGTAAGTCAACTAAAAGGTCTAGGTAGCCAGGTTCAACAAGTCTGGGTTCCCCATTTCCTTCACATTTCATGGATGCACTGGAGTATTGAAATGCAAGAGATTTTCTTTGTTTTCATTGTTTTTTTAATTAAAGAAACTTTTCTATTTAGTTCACTTCTTAATATGAACACTAATAATTACGGGTCCATGATGCTATAGGCTTTTAAAAAAAGCACTAAAATTATTTTATGAATTTTATGCATCAGTCTATAGGTTGATGACAAGTTTATAACAGATCTGTATTCAATTTCCAGCTTGACTTGTTTTTAGCTGTGTGACTCTAAGCAAATTGTTTAACCTTTCTGGGCCTCAGTCTCATCTGAAAAGGAGGAAAATACTAGTAGCTACATCATGTAAGGATTAAATGATTTAAAGTATATAAAGCACTAGAACACTACTGGGACATAGTGAGTGCCATATAATCATTAACCATTATTACAAACTGGTCCATTTTCATTTGATCCAAAGCCAATGGTGAAAAGATGTGAACTCAGTTTAACGGTAACAAGATTAGTGCATACACTGAATCTTTTCTCATTCTTGACTACTGATGAATAGGTATGGTAAAAATGTGAGCAAGAATTTTACAAATAAAAGTAGGGACCACTCAACTTGAAGGGGATATTGTGAGCAGCTATCACACTGGGAGATTGAATTCAACAGAGGACGATAATATTGGTAAGGTCCAAGGATATACTGTTTCATTCCTGTTAGGAAAAAAAAAAAAAGTATTGTAAAAACCTGTCCAGTACCAGAACTGATATCTTGTTTACAAAATTTGAATCCAAAGTAGAAGGTGGCTGTTCTATTTCTTACTCTATCTGACATTTGTAAGGGTATATATGATTTTATATATATATATATATATATATAATATATATATTATATATGCCTATGTATATACGTTATCCTATAATCTTTTTTCAAAAACCTCTGTTGAATAGAACTTTATTAACACTGGTAAAATGTCATTTCACAAGAATTTGGCAAGCATTCAGAACCGTTTAATCTTTCATTGAGGTTTAATCAGAAGAGGTTTATATCTCTTTTGTGCATTGTCAAGTGCCCACCACAATTTGCCTCCCCCATACTGGACTGACAGATTGAGTGAATAAGCAAAGAGCCGGGACATTTAAGTGCAATTGTGGTGTCAGCACTGTTAACTGTATTTATGAGAAGAGAGTTAACACTATGACATTAATAATTTCATCAGATTACACATGTTTGCTTGACAAACAAGCAAGCTATTCTCTTTAAATTATCTGTGACTAGTGCCGTTTTCAGCTGGAGAACAGCCATGAATTCCAGTTTAAAAAGAAAAATGAACTCACCAAAACACCATTCAACTTATTTTGTTATGTTTTGGGAGAGGGGGAAAAAATTAAGTCTCTAAATATTTGCATTGAGCCAGACTTCATAAATCCTGCTTTCCTGTCAATAAGAACGAAAAAAGTGGCTCGGAACGTACAATAAAAAGGAAGGGCCAGGAAGTATAATAATTGTGTCTAGCTCTACTGTAGTTCAAAAATAGCTTCGGGCAGAGACATGAAGTCTTTTAGTTTGCCTTGACTTTTTAAACCACTACATGCTCACCTGCAGTGGTTTCTGTGATTTGTGGCAGCTTACCAAAGGCACAGGATAATAAAGACAGTTTGTTACCCTCTAATTTTGGAGGGGCATAACACATGAAGCTTGTACAGCAATCTCTTGCCTACATATTTCACTCCATAAGGGGAAACAATAAGAGAGAACATGACATGTATTAGAGAAGTAAATTACAATGTTATACTCCTTGGTCCAATAAACCATTGTGGGCTGTCATGCTCCTGACTACTGAAGTGTTGTTTTATGCTACAGCTTAATCAGCTGGGTCTAGGCTGTGCTTTCATATGCCAGCGCCTTAGGCAGCATAAATGCAATGATTCACACACAAGATCGCAGGAGCCTATGTAGTGAGGTCCTCGCGACCTGCCCTGAAATCATTGGCCGGGGTGATGAATCTTCTTGCACTTAATTTAGAAGAGGGAATGGACTTGAACCTGATTGTGAAAATTATCACAAAAACGTCAAGCTACCTGTTTGTCTTATTTCATAGGGGCATCTTGTTGGTGTTGGTTCCAACAAAGGTCATGTTTCATCCTTGGAGTCTAGAATCTAAGCCCTTGTGAGAACCTCACAGGCAGAAAGCATTTGTATTTATGAAGCTTGTGTGAGGTAGCATAATGGTGACCTGAATGCAAAAAGTTAAAAAGAGATATATTGATTGCATCGCTAGCAAGCCCCAAAACAAAAACCCACCACTTCTACAAATACACACAAAATCAAGTGCCAAGAGAGAGTGTTTGGACTATCTTTTTTTGTAATTCTGATAGTAGTCTTATATTCACTTTCATTATTTTTATGCCAGTAAGTATTGATAACATACCAAAAACAAAATAGCATGGTAGTAATCAATTATATATTTATTATATACAAATACTATAAATACACACACATACACACATACACATAATCCCTGTTATAAACACATAGAGTATTACCATGCTGTCTTGCATAAAACTTGCAAAAAAATCTCGATTCAGTATCAGTAACTTAGAAATTATATCATCTGAGTTTTATACAAAATGAAGAAAATGTTTATGAAACACAAAGGTAAAGCTAGGTTTCCCACTAAAATGGCTATTATCAAACAACAACAACAACAGAAAACAAGTGGTGGTGAAGATGTGGAGAAACTGAAGCCCTGCACATTGTTTGGGAATGCAAAATGGCGTAGCCTCTGCTGAAACCGTACGGTGAACCTCAAAAAACTAAACACAGAATTGTACCTACAATCTAGAAATTCCACTTCTCAGTTTATAACCAAAAGAACTGAAGGCAGGAGCTTGAATAGATATTTGTACACCAATGTTTATAGTAGCATTATGCACCATAACCAAAAGATGGAAACAAATGTCCATCCACAGAGAAATGGACAAACAAAATGTGGTATATACATAAAATGGAGCATTATTTTATCCAAAAGAATAAAATTCTGACACAAGCTACAACATGGACAAACCTTAAACACTTTATGCAAAGTGAAATAAGCCAGACTTAAAAGGACAAATATTGTGTGATCCTACGAATATAAGACAACTAGAATAATTAATTCATAGAGACAGAAAATAGAATAGTGGTTACTAGGGGCTGAGAAGATGGATGAATGAGGAATTATAGTTTAATGAGCACAGAGTTTCAGTTTGGGTTGATGAAAAAAAATTCTGGAGATGGGTTGGTAGCGATTGCTGGCAAAACAATGAATGTACTTAATGTCACTGTACACTTAAAAATGGCTAAAGTAGCAAATTTCAATGTATATATATTTCACCACATTAAAAAAGTAAGTTTCTTAAAAATATAGAGTCCCTACCCTCGAAAACTCGTTGATATTCAGAACTAATATAATCTAACTCCATCAGAAGGGAACTAATATAAATATATTGACTTTAATTATAGTAAAATCTCAAAGTTGTGGATCATCAATTGATGGTTGTATGTTCAAGCTAGAGCAAAAATTCCTATGTATTGGATTCATACCCTTTGTCCTAGAAACTAGAGATGGTCATTAGTACCCTCAAGACTAGTCTCTGCAGTGTTGATTGTTTAAGAATAGATTTGATGCCCATATTAGAGAAATGCCAGTATGAAAGTATTTATATTTATAAAATTGATTCTGTTCACTTCTTTTCACAAATGCAACATGTTAGACCTCAAATTATGAGCACGTTTTTATGGGTTTGACCAAAGACATACAATGACTTTTCTAGAAGTCCCTCCTAATAACTTATTGGCATACTGTTCTGCAATATTTCTGCTTTGTGATTTTTACCAAGTGTCTGGGTCAGCTCCTGTGTGTGTTGAGAGTACAAGGCAAGTTATTTTGGCTGCTATAACTTGACATCTGGCTTCAGTAACAGTTCACACTCTGTTCTGAGAGTGTACTGTGTACCTTATCACGTTTGTGTTTTGGTTCACTCATCTAGGTACAGTGTGTCTCTGTTTCAACATGAACATCAATTATAATGGCGGGATCCTGAAGCCTGGAACTGAGAAACCCTGGCTTCTTATTTTATTTTGTTTTTACTTTCTTACATCTACCTCAGTTGCTGTTCATTAATAGAGGATCAATATCATGATGCCATTTTCATTAAAATTATTTAGAAAGCACCACATTGTGTGCAAGATGGGTCTAAATATTGTGCTAAAGATCATTATGGGTGGAATGGGCGCTTTCCTTCTGCCTGGGGGCATTTCAGTTTCTATTCTGAGAGATGCAGACTGATGAGCATGCAGAATTATAGGAAATGCAGAAAACAGTAGGGCACAGTAACCAAGACTGTGGCATTTACATCAAATACAGGTTAAGAGTAAACTTCCTTTAATGTGAAATGCAAGAATATGATGATGAATCTGGAAAGAGCAGGACCCCAATGGCAACACCTTTCAAATCAGCCCAAGAAAGGCTGCTTCATAAAATATTAAGAACTTGAAGGGAAGAGGAGGATTTACCCTGGTAAAATGTCCATTGAAAATTCTGAGAGGTCAATAAATTACCGCTTAGGATGACATTTCCCAAAATGTGTTTCAGAGAATACTTGTTCTAAGTAGGAAAAAAAGAGTCCTAGGGCCCAGCTGACTTACATATTCTATCTCTGTTAGAGATTGATGATGAGCATTGAGCTATCAAAGGCCTATTAAATCCCGCAATAAAGAAGATAGTTGTACTTTGTTTAATCCAGTCTTTCCCAAACTTCTTTGACTTTCAACCATTTCTTTTCTCCCCCCACAACCACTCATCAAAGATAAAATAATTTAGAAAGCTGGGAAGTTTGCCTTATGGTATGTGGGGACACATCCCATTTTCCATTTCTCTGGTAGAAGATCCTCTAGTTCATGGAGGGCCTACTCCAGCCAGACAATGTTCTAGCCTCTGGGGATACAGCAGTGAACAAAAAACAAAGCACTTTGCTTTAGTCAACTGTATTATTAGTAGAAGACAGACACTGAACAAAACAAGTACTGTATATAATGTGTTGGAAAGAGTTAATGGAAAAAATTTTCAGATACCAAAGGAAAAGGGTTGCTTGCTTTTTTAGAGAAAGTGGCCAAGGTTGAGAGGACAGGAAGCACAGGTGAGATGTGCTGATTTGATCAGTTGCTGGGAGACCAATGGCAGCACCCGAAGAATATGAGAACTAAACACTCCCCTCGAAAGGGATCCCCTCTGCTCTTTCTCTTCAACAAAGGAGGCTTAATATTGATAAGGAAGTTCTACACAGACACACTAGCATTAAGCAATTCTACTAAAGGACCAATTTTACCAATGTGAATGGGTAAATGGCTTTTTACCCATTAAATTAACTATTTGGGGCTTCTAGGGCACTGTTCATTTACTAATTAATTTACTAATTGTTTGTTTCTTGGCTTCTAATTAGTGACAGTCTCCTCAGTGACTGCATGTTCTAGAAGTGTGCTTCCTTCGAGTCCTCTATTTCACATTGTACGATGGCCATTCATCTTGCTCCTCACGAAGGAGGTAGCACATAGGAACCACTGGTCATACATTATTTGTCATAAGCAGAAAGGTAGCTATCAGGTTGCTGAGCTGTGTTGAGTGGAACATGACAAGGCACTGACATGTTTGCTGCCTGAGTTGATTCTTGAGACCAAAAGAACGGGTTCCATTTACTTCTGTTGTGATCAAGATTGAACGACTCCTTCAAAGATAAAATAATTTAGAAAGCTGGGAAGTTTGCCTTATGGTATGTGGGGACACATCCCATTTTCCATTTCCCTGGTAGAAGTATCTTCTAGTTTCAGAGCCAGCTGCATAGTTTGTGGAGTTCTGTGCACAATTAAAATGTGGGCATGTTGTTCAAAAAGCAGGGGAAAGTGGTATTAAAGGTCCTAAAATACACAGATTTCTTTTCCTTTCCTCTATAGCCCCATTCTCGTGACTTACGTTGGTGTTTATTTGCTATTTCATGTCATTCTAAGTAAATTTTAAATTAGCATGAATTTTACCATTTAGTTTTACATTGCACAATGCCCATTTTGAATGCATATATGAGATCATTTAAGTCACGTGGAAACACTGAAATCACACAATTCCTATTTTGTAACTTGGATATGTATATGCATTTTATTCTTACCAGAACAGTGGAAACTAACTTAATTGTTTTCATTTCACTTCTTAATATATGCACATTCTACAGTTACTCTGTATCTTACTGAGGAGTAGGAAGGGTTGAACAGGAAAGAGCTATGTGTTGTCCTATATTTTAGTTTCTTTACTGGTCATCATTATCACCACCAACTCAGTGACAGAGGTAAATCCCTTACCTTGTGTTCATTTTAAAATTCACTAATCTCCCACGCATTATGGGTCCACTGGAATTCTGTGCCCGTTGGGGCACCACAAATGCTCTTTGCAGGGGAGATAAGGAACAACAAACACACCGACCACATACATCTCCTCTGGCGTTGTCCATGCTCCATTGTTCTTGTGGAGCTCACGTCACACAATACAAGTTCAAAGAAAACATTATAATTATTATTTTTAAAAATTTTATTCATTTATTTGAGATAGAGAGAGAACAAGCAAAGGGAGCAGCAGGAAGAGGGAGAGGGAGAAGCAGGTCCCCCATGGAGCCGAGTCCTGATGTGGAACTCAATTTCAGGACTCTGGGATCATGACCTGAGCCCAAGGCAGATGCTTAACTGACTGCAACCCCCAGGCATCCCCAAAGAAAAAATTATTAAGAATTTCACCAACAAACTAAAATATTTCTACACAGCAAAAGAAACAATATACAGAATGAAGAGTCAGTGGGAGAAAATATTTGTAAAACATTTATCAGTAAGGGTTTAATATACAAAATATATAAGGAACTCATACAATCTCAATAACAGTCCTCCTCATCACCATCTGACTGAAAGATGGACAGGAGACTCGACTGGACATTTTTCCAAAGAAGACACAAATGTCAAGAGGACATGAAAAGGTGTTCAACATCACTAATGATCAGGGAAATGTAAATCAAAAGTGAGATTTTGATTGAGCTCACACCTGTTAGAATTCTAGGCAGTTATCAAAAAAGAAGATATAACAAGTATTCATGAAGTTATAAGAAAAGGGAACCCTGGTGCACTGTCCCTAGGAATCTGAATTTGTATGTATATTATGTAAAACAATAGGAAACATCCTCCAAAAAGTAAAAATATAGCTGCCCTATGAGCCAGCAATTCTAATTCTGGGTATATATCTAAATAAAATAAAATCACTATCTTAAAAATATACTTTTAAAAATATATACATTACTCATAAGAGAGATAAGACATGGAAACAACCTAAATGACAATGGAAAAGGAAAATATGACATCTATATATATGACAGATAGATATCATGTCTATATAGATATATATGGAATATATACTGGAATATTACTCAGCCATAATAAAGAAGACAATCCTACCATTTGCAACACCATGGACGAAGTTGAAGGCATGATATTAAGTGAACTAAGTCAGGCAGAGAAGGACAAATATTGTACGATATCACTTATATATGGAATCTTTAAAAACAACAACAACAACAACTTCATAGAAACAGAAAGTAAAACAGGCTGAATGGGCTGGGGGGTGTAGAGAAAATGAGGGGATTTTGGACAAGGGTACATACTTCCAGTGTGAAGATGAAAGAGTTCCAGGGATCTAATACTCAGTATGGTAACTATAATTAAGAAGTCTTTATTATGTACTTGAAAGTCATTGAGAGGGTAGGCCTTAAGTATTCTTACCACACACAAATAAACACAATTATGTGAGGTGATGGATAAGTTAACTAAACTTATTGTGATAATCATTCTACAATAGATACGTATCAGATCATCACACTGTACATCTTAAACTTAGACAATGTTCTATGTCAATTATATCTCAGGAAAGATGGAGGAGGGAATGAAGTTTACAGAAAAAGGCAAAAAAGAAAGCCTCATTAATGGGAAATAAGTACTGAAAATCAAATTGATTCCAATCTTAATAGTCAATTTAAATAATGGAATTGGTTAATAGAGTCAAATTGGGGTTAAAGAAAGGGAGAAGATAAAAGTTGTTTTGATACAAGACATTCACTGGCTGATGTTATATCTATCCGATTATACCATTCATAATAAAGCATAGTTCACAATTATTTAAAAAAAAACAAAAAGGAATTTCAAGACTGTGCCAGCAAAGCCTTAAATCCTGAGGTCATGTGCCCAGGTTGTATATCCTGGAAGCCGGCTCTGTCAGCTTTATCCAGCTCACTGTAGGGACCACAGATGAAGGTACAGACATTGCACAAGAAATGTTACAAACTCTGTTCCTTCATTAATTTTCCAGATCTACCTCTGACATTACCTTTAGAAGGTGAAATACTCACCAAGAATATATATTAAATATTAGTTTGAAAATAGCTTCAGGGCTTAGTTTGAACAACTAAGCTCCAAACGCTCCCAGCTCATGTGCCCTTTTTCTGGAGGCTCAATTCAAGAAATTTTTGATCAGGTACTGGAACGATTCTTCCATCTTTTAATGTACGCGATATCAGCTCCTTTTCCCTCTTCTTCCGCTAAAATCACATTTCGATTAAAGTCGCCCTTTGCTTCCTCCTTTCTGTCAACCACGGCCACACTCCTTGTGTATCAAATCCCTGTCTTTCAGGATGATTAACATCTAGAGTAATGGAGTGCCGCAAGTGCCAAAATGAATCGGAGATCAATGCACAAAAACACACAAAGCCAACAAGCCTGCTCGTAACTCTGACACCCCATTAACAGCATCTTAAGGTCTGGCGGCCGCTGCTTCTCTTGAGGACAACACAGCCCTCGTTCAGCTCAAGGTGTATTGTCTTCCTTTCGTGGGAAATCACTTAGAAAAAAAACACATCAGTGACATGGTTAAAAAAAAAAAAAAAAAAAAAAGACGCCACCTTCTCTTAGGAACAAACGAAAAAGCTGCTTCCCGGCCCCTTCTTCATCACTTATCTGCGGTCCAGGGCACGGTATTGACCTTCTGCCACGTCCCCACACGTGTTTTGTCATCCAAGTGGAAGAGACAGCATTCTGACAGTTCCTATGCACCTACTGTATACCTGGGTCCCACTTGCATCATGGTAGAAATCATATTACCAGATTCCTAACAAGAAGCACTATGAGGTTAGAAACTGTCAAAAACTGGGCGCCTGGGTGGCTCAGTTGGTTAAGCAACTGCCTTCAGCTCAGGTCATGATCCCGGAGACCTGGGATCCAGTCCTACATCGGGCTCCCTGCTCAGCGGGAAGCCTGCTTCTCCCTCTCTCAAGCCCCCTGCTTGTGTTCCCTCTCTGACTGTGTTTCTCTCTGTCAAATAAATAAAATCTTAAAAAAAAAAAAAATCACCATTTAGAAACTGTCAAAAAACAAACAAACAAAACAAAACATGAATGGGAAAGGACTCCTTTACCCGGAGCACGAAGATCTAGTTCACGTAACAAAGCCCTGTTTTCCATCTTTTGTGTAAAGCAAATGGATTAAGAGCCAGCACGAAGCTGAACTGCCGCCCCGGCTCACTGTGCCAGGCAGGCTCTCTATGGAATCGTTTGCACCAGCCTTTCCTTGTGTGCAAGCAGGACGAACTTGTCCAGGCAGCAGCCGCTCGCAGTGGTATGCGACGGGTTAGCGAAATACATGCCTGGGACCGCTTTCTCCACCCTCGCCACTCCACCCCACTGAAGGCATGCCAGGGTGATGACGGAGGAAGGAAGACCCCAGGTCTTGCTTGGCACGAGCCCTCAAGTCCAGGAAAGAAAGTTGGTGGAGCTTTGTTATATATTCAGTTTCCGTTCACTCAACAAACACCACCGCGAGGAGCAAACGTGGAAGGGCTGATGGTAATAAACAGGCTGGTACTACCCGCTGATTAAAGTGTCATGATGCCTCTTTGGAAATCAAAGGAGTTACCCCGCTAATGAGCCGAATTAGACTGAACTAGCATTCATGTTAATAATTATTACTTACAGAGCTGGCTGTGTTCAGCATGATAACAGTAATGTGAAGGCTGAATATAATACCATTTCTCAGGTGGATAGTCTCCAGTTGAAAGATTCCACAAGGACCCACGCGGCCCACTTTTGCCGACAGGAGGGAAGTTTTTCAGAGTGTGAACAGTAGATTAGGTCCTAGGTGAGCAATGAAAAGAGGGCTGAAAAACAAAATTCCTTATTAAAACCAGAAGTGTTAACCTGACAAACACACTCATTCAAACTCTTTAATACTGTATATGAAATACATATGGTACTCATTTTCCCTTAAAATGAGCCATGATAAAAAACCATTTTATATTCTCAAGGCTAGAACCAGAGAAGATATGCATTGGTGATAATATTGATTTTTTTTTAATTCTACTGAAAGGCTATTACTAGACATAGGTTATAGTTACAGTGAAAACAGAGAGCTGCTTTTAATCTGTTGGGGGGGGGCAGTTATGTTGGCTCCTTTTTGTCACTGTCAAGGTGTACAAAGAATGAAAAATACTTTGGTGGATTTCATTATTAGTTCACATGAACAGTTTGAACTCTCCATTATTGGGTTGTCTTTTTTCATAGTCAGTGCCTTTTTCAGGCTCTTTTTAAAAAACTATTTGACAAGGAAAAAATGGCTTTCTGGGTTTGATACGTGAGTACATACAAGTTTTCGCAAGTTTTCACAAGAAAGTAAAAGAAGAGCGGGTCCTGCGAACTTAAACAAATTAACTCGGAACACAATCAAGCTTCACATCTTAACCAGATCTCAGTGCTTTTTGTGAGTGGTGTTTAACAAAGACTGGATGGAGCTATTTCCTGATCTTGGACAAAAAAATAATTAACAAACAAAATAGATCCCTACCCTTCCAAGTAAACATTCTATTAGATCTGAAATAACATGAAATATCTCAGGTAGCTGCAGCCAAAATAAATAATCATTGACGACCGCAATGCTACCGGTACCTTGAGAGACATCGTCTCCCTTTCGACTAAGGGTACAGCTGAAGAAGATCATACACTCTTCAGTACACAGATGACTGGGGACTTCATCTCTCAGTCCTCTAAAAACATTGCTGTTAATAAGTATAGGTACCCTGCACCTTTTAGCTGCCTCGCATAGGGAATGGGATTTTTTTTTAATTAGTAATCTCGCATTTTCCATCAAAGTTTAATTGCCTGATACGATTATGCTTTCCACATGTTTCTTCTGTGCTGCTTTGTCTTTTAAGGCAGGCAAGGTGAGGCAAAAAGAAAACCATATTTCATGTGAATATTTAACTTTGACACTATTTGGACCAAATTATAGAGAAAACAACATTCTGGAAATGATTACTTTTTGTTAAACTTATGAAGTGTCAGGATAAGCTTTAGTGAATCAAGCAAGCACATTTTTCGAATTATTTCCGTAAAGGATGGGGAGTTGTAAAAACAACTTCGTAAATTTCAACATTTGCGGGTAGCTTTTTCCGTTTTTGTCGTAGAGGAACGCTATCTCTTTAATATGGAGGTGTTTATCCATGATGCACGTCTGTGGGAACTTAGTATGGATTTTACCACATCGCGCTAATCGAGCAAACCAAGTGATTTTAGACATGCGAGCCTCCTACATTTTAATATGTGAGTCTCCAGTCTGCTGCCAGTAGTCTCTCATGGTTTATAGTGTGATGTTTCACATCAATTTAAAAAAGATGAGGGAATGGAGTACTTGAAGAGTTTGTTTCCTTGTAATCAACTGTAAAGAGACCAAGGTCACGTCACATTTTCTTCTTTCTGTTTTAGCCAGGAAGACTATGCAAATGCTTTATTGGTGAAGGGAATTAAGATTATAAAAAGCCAGGCTTGAAGAAGTGCAAAATCAGGGTTGTGTCGGAGCAGGGACAACATAATTGTGGTATGGATTCCCATATGGGACTAAATTATCTAGATTTTAGTAATGTCAGCAGTTCTGTGGAGTTGCTGGAATGCGGCCAATGTGCCATATTTGCTTCATTTTTTAAGATGGTTCTGATTCTACACAATTTTAAATATGCACGAAGCTAAAATTGTTTGGGTATTTTGGTGGCATTTCTCAGATACATGTCTGTGCCTGTCAGGGATTTTATTTGACTATGAAACAGGAAGTGATGCTGACGTGGCTTTATTTTTCTAAACAAAATGCCATTTATTATCATTTCTACCCAAGCTATGAAATCTTCCCAGTAGGGGAAAAAAAAAAACCCACTTCTGTGAGTATACATCAAGGTTGTCGTCCTTTACCATGTACCATTCAGTAATACTGTTCTGTAGTGACTCAATAAAGCTGATAGTTTTTCTGGGTAATTACCCACAGCCCCCTGCAGGACAAATTAGCATTCATGACCTGAATAATGCTTACTAGAAAGAGTTCAATGGAATTTACTTAATCAGAATCATTGCTTTCTCTTGGCTAATTTTTTTTTTACCTAGTCCCCAATGCCTGGTAACAGCAAATATCTCTCAAACCAGTGTTGATACACGATGGGGAGGGGGAGCACAAATCTTTAAATTTGAAATGTAATTGTGGTCTTGGAAAAAATGCACATTTTTATGTAAAAAATTAAAATATCTACCTTCCTTCCTTAAAATTTTCTATGGGTTTCTCTTTTTAATGCTTACTGGTTTTGGAACGGGGGTGGTTTTCATTTTCTAATTATTCCTTCAAAATTTCCCCATTTGTTGAGGATAAAAATACACAATTGGTCAGGATTTTGGAGTGAATGCTTAACTAGCCCCATATTCCTGGGCATCAAAATCAGACAATGGCTCAACGTACTATGGGTATTGTTTTTGATGATTTGATTTTTATTTATTTTTATTATTTATTTGATGATTTGAACCAAAATGTGAGGCAATATGGTTATTAAAATATTCAAAGAAATAAGAAGGAAGAAGTAACACTCATTGTGCTTCTACTATGTACAAAACACTGCCGGGTAAACTGTTTATTCTGTTTCGTATTCTCAAAACAGTGCTGTGAAGGAAGCACTAGTAGGTCTATATTTACAGAGAGGCAAAATGAGCTTCATAATGTAAGGCAATTCTTCCAGTTCCTACATAGAGTTATCAAAATGTGATCCAAAACCATAGAGTTATCAAAATGTGATACAAAAACTAACATTTTTTGTTTTGTTTTTGTGTATAATGATTTTACATTTTTAGAAAGTCAAGTAAAAGGCAGTCTTAAACCAATTCCATGTACTCAGTCTCTAACTTGGAGAAGATTTCTAACCTGAAGAAGGAGATTTCTGAAATGCAGTTGCAAATCAGGGGTCTTTGAAGGACACCCACAGTCCCATAAGGGTAGAGGTGTCCATAGCAGTGCATCCATCCTGCAAAGGTTCTGTTAGCCCACTCCTTCTCTCTGCTACCTTTTGAGAATTACAGAATGTTGTGAACTGCTGGAACACCTTTGTTCCATGCACCTTTACTGAGGGTTGGAAAGCAATGCAGTTAAATCAAGCAAAAGGTTTCATGTCGGAGATAAGAACCGAAATAAAACAAAGCAGAATCAGGGTGGTCGTCAGTGTTTCTCTGTACTTAACTTGGTGGAGACACAAGAATTTCTGTAGGATCAGGAAACTCGTCTGGAGTCTTAGTTTGTGTAACAACTTTGAAGTTTTTACTTACGTGGTACAGTTGTTTGGGTTTGCAGATCATGTTTGTTTATTGTTTATTTATTGTATGTTTATTGGAGGTGACTTGAAGGGAAGCTGAAGGAGATTATATGGAGTAGTTAGAGCCCCAGAAAGAAACCTCTTGGCTCCGAGGCTGATTAGATTCCATACTTCCTATGTACTAAAACCATTCACTAGAACTGCAAAGGGGGGTTCACTCATTCAGGCCCCTGTGCCACACAGTACTGAACTGAATTTGGTACCTAATTAAGTTTCCTGGGGTGCAAAATGGTTATCCCACTTCTAAATCTAAATAAATCAAAATGTTTTTTCAACTTTGGGGGTTTCAGAAAACCCACAACACATTTCTGCACAGATTTTCCTTCCAAACACTAGAATATTGCAAGGAAAATTCAATCCATATGTTTCAGATTTACTGAGAGTTGTATCAAAATCTTGTGTTGCAATTGACATTTGATGTTCATGAAGCTTTCTGAATGCTTTCTATTTGCCTTTAACTCAAGAACAGAAAGTTGATTTGTCAAGCTTATATGTACCCAAACCCCAAAATATTAAATTTGGGTGGAAGACAACAAACTTTTAAAATTCGGCATCAGGCATAAAATTTAATAAAGCATTTGTCTTGCCATGTCTCCAGTGTTGGGGACTTGCAGATATGCCTCTCCCTGGCCATATGCTGTCTATAGATACACTTTTGATATCGACCCTGTGAAAGGGACAAGGAGAAGAAACAAGGTCAAATATATATATATATTTTTTATTTTGCTATTCCTACCTGATTTAAATATTACCAGTATATTGTCTGTAATGGAAGGCAAATAATATATGCCATAACAGCCTTTACCTGATTTTCTGCCATCCTTCAAACAATCTCCCCTCAGACTCTGGCACTCCAGCTCTTCCTCTCCCATCCAGATGCAGGAGATGCTAGAGGTCAGCGGTGTCCCTCCCATCACCAGACAGATAACGGGAGGAGGACAGGCAGGAGTGAAAATAAATAATTTAAACTGCAGCATTAGTGTCTTAGGAAAGGCAGTATGAAAGAATCTGCATTGTGGCCGATGGTGCTATTTTAAGGGCTTCTAAAATGATGGCTTCCCTTTATTCATGGCTAATAATGTGGTTCTACCTCTGCTTAGAACATGACATGGCGCCTTCCAACCAGAAGCCGTTTGGAAAGAGGCATTATGTTTCTAAGGAGCCAAGCACCTCAGGCGAAAAAATTTTTTCTTTTTTCTGTTAGAAGAAAATAAATCACCGTCTTCTGGTGATGGTGATGGCAGCGTCCACAGATAGCTGTGGGAGTGGGCCACTCGCTTTGTTTGTTGTGTGATCTGCATGTGCGCCATCTTTCACTATTTTCACTATTTTTACTTCCAGTGCATCCCCTTAGAACAAAACTGGGAGAAAAATAATTTTCCAGTGTCGAAAAATAAAATGAATGTGACCAGAGGAAAATAAAAAATCCTGAAACCTCTCTTCCCCAACTAACTGTCATTTACACTTTGCCATATATAGGTCCTTCTATCGTATTTTCTATACATAAACATTCATGCATTCTGTTTTTCACAGAAATGTTATCATATGGCCCATACCACCTTATTCACTGGCCTTACAGAGTAATAGACGATTATGCTGTATTTTAAATGTCTCTGTGGTATTCCACTGTTGGAATGAACTATTTAATCATCCAACTATTCAAATATAATTATTCCAATTTAATGATTCAAAATATTAGTTTTCAGGTTGTTCCAATATATTGGCTCCTGGTCCCATAAATAGCATGACAAATATCATCTTTACTTAAAATCTTTGCCCATGTCAGTAATTATTTCCTCAGGATAAGTGTCTAGAACTGAGATGATTATTCAAAATGTTAAGGCTTATGAAGCGTATTTACAAAAAATAGCATGCACTTTTTATTTTTTTCTTCCTAAATGACAATGGATATAGGGACCTGTCTCCATGACTTCATCTGATCTTTGTCAGGACCAATCACCCACCTTTGCAAAATGGCTAGAAGATTAGGAAGGTAGCAGGTGGTGGGTGGTCATTAAGTCCAAAGGGGCTAACACAGTGTTATTCCAACACTCCTTCTTGATATTCAGAGTCCTGTGTTCCTTCCTTCATCTTCCTGCATTATTACTTTCCTTTATCTTATTCAAGACCATTATCACTCCTTCAAAGTATTACTTGAACTTTAAGGTCTATTTTAAGCCTACCCATGAGCTCCATGTGTTTTCCATGAATACAGATCATTTTTATAGTGAACCCTGATGGTTTGATAAAATAATAATTAATCATAAGGAATGTCTTCAGTGTTCATAAAATTCTTTTTTTAATTTAAAAATATTTTTAAAGATTTTATTTGAGATAGGCAGAGAGCATGAGGGTGAGGAGGGGCAGAGAGAGAAATAGATTCCCCACTCAGCAGCGGGGCTCCATCCCAGGACCCTGAGATCATTACCAGAGCATGATCAGAGCATGACCAGAGCATGACCTGAACCCAAGTCAGATGCTTAACTGACTGAGCCATTAAGGCACCCTCATAAAAATTCTTTTAAGTCCAGCATTGACCAGCTTCCATATGAGGGTATAATCTTCTGTGACATCACTGGGGTGAATTGAAATGATCAGGGAATTCAATCACTCTCTCCCTATCTAGGAGATAGGACAGGAGAGCCTGTGGAAACATATATATACCTTTCAGAAAAAGATCCAGTGTTTACACTGTGTGACTGTAAGCAAAAGGCTCAAGCTATCTAAGCTTCAGCATCCTCTGTCAGAAGCTAATAATATCATCTTCATACCATTATGTAAGAAGTCAGTGGTGCTAGAAAAACACCTTGTGTGCAATGAGTGTTTAATCAATAGTAGATCTTTTAGATATATTTAGACAAGGAAGATGCAAGGTAGTCATTGAGGTCCATTTTAAATGCTTTTAGCCCATTTCAGCCAGAGGTCATATTGATTAAGAATTGTGTTCTGCTATAAGTAATAGAAAAAGAGTAACTTAAATAAATAAGGGACTTATTCTTTCCCACATAATCCCACACTCGGAGGTAGGGCTTGTTGGTGTTGATTAGTGGCTTAAGGATGTCAGAACCAAGCTGTTTGGAATTAATTTAGCCTTTTTCCTCACCCATCAACATATGGCTGCTGCTTCTGTTTTAATCCCATGTTCTCATTTCTGAAAAGAAGAAGGAAGAAGTGACCAGGAGGGAGGTGAAGCACCCACATGAGAAATCCAGGGCAGACTGTGAATATCTCAATGACCATTGCCACTCCTCACTGCAAGGGAGCTTTACAGAGCCAGCATTGGCTTTCCTAAAGAAAACCAGAGTAATTCCTGCCTCCCAGAGATGTCTCTTCCCCTCCCCTCACCCCATCTTTTTTTTTTTCTTTTTACCATATCTCTTTCTTTTACTTGCTTCCTGTCTGAGGCAGAATAGGCTCAGTTGCATGAATTGAAGAGTATTGCAAATCCCACCCAATTATCTTTCCTCACCCATCAGTTTCTGTTAATGCCCTAAATTTTATCATCTGTGAATTAAACTGTCACCCTTATATGTTCAAATGCATTTATCTCTAGAAAGAAAATCAGCACATTACCGAGTCTCTAAGTTCATTGATGAGACCCCTGGAAGAAGAAACTAAGAAGCAGGTTCTAGCTAGAAGGATGGAAAGCTTAATCCTGAGCAACAGGCATGAGCCAGGCAGGCACGGAGCAGGGAAGAGAGCAGGATGGGAGATGTGAAAACCCAGACAGAGCGGAGTTGCTGTCAAACATTAGATAAGCCCATCAAAGACAAGTGCCACCTTCTCTACAATTGGTCCTAGGGATAGATTGATTGCTTGTTTCTTGTCAGTCCTCAATACCTGCAAACATGTGTGATCACACACAAAAAATAAAAGTAGCCCAATCCTGTGTCAGGTATCCCCTTAGCTCATGCTTCAAGATCCTATGGCTGCACTCAAGCCCCTCTGTCCAAGAGAAGGCAAAGAGTGGGCTCCACAGGAGGCTACTTAGGTCCAAGTCTTCTGATCTAATGTTAAGGTATTAGGAAAGAAGCATTCATCTTAGCATTTTTTAAAAACACACAGAAACAGTGTAGCATTGTAGCTCAGTCTAGGCTTTCTGGATCAAACTTCCTGGGTTCAAATTTATAGTGACTGTGAGAAAGGTATCTAACATCTTTTCAACCTCAGTTTCTGCATCAAAATGGTCATAATAATGGTATTTGTCTCCTCAGGGTACTGTGAGGATTAAATGAAATAATAGCATTGAAGTCCTGAGAACTATGTCTGGAAGGCAGGAGTATTTGCTTTATTCAGTTGAAAGCATTCTTCTCCTCTAAAAAAAAAAAAATCTGAACTTTTCCACTGATACTAATAATCATGTCTATATCTAGATTCCTTTACAATTTCCAAAGGGTTGCCTTATATATTTAGTCATTTCCGTGTAGGTAGTTAAGGCTGATTCTCTCATCCCCATTTTCAGGTGAGTGATGGAGTCACAGAGATTATGCTCATGTCCAAGATTACACAGATGGTGACAAGGCAGAAATTCCAACCCAGAAATTTGAAGACAAGTTTAATGAACTTTCTGTTACGCCACACTGATTTCTACTTGGGGGGGAAAAAAAGGTTTGAAACCATGGCAAAATGAACACATTTTAGGACTGATTCTGTTTGAATGTATTAATGATTCCCGGAAGCTGAGTCGTCCTCTATGTGTAGCCTAGTATTCTTGCCAAGAAGGTATAAGGAGGATTTGCTTTCTTGATTTCTACATAATTTTTGTGGTATCTCAGAAGGGCCACAATTTATTCCACTAATATTGAATGACCTAGTAATTAAACTTCTAGTAGCATACCCAAGAAAAGAATGTTAAACAGAAAGCGGGGGGGCGGGGGGAGGCGGTTGTATAAAAGATGCTAATTTTAGAGTTATATATAATAGCCAAAAAAGCAAAAGCTAACCCTAAATATCCTGGCATAGGATCAGATACATCAACTCAAGGAAATAATAATAGTCACGAGAACTATCATATATTAAGCATCCACTATGAACAATGCATTCTACTAGCTTCTTTCAAATAACATCTCTTGATTTTGTAGGAGTTGGGCATCATTGTCATCCCACTGCATAGATAATGCCACAAAGTCAAGGTCATATGGCAAGTGTAACAGATGAAACTAATGACTCATTCTTCAACCATTCTGTTCATTGCTAATGGAGCTCTGATTTTGTTTGAGAAGAAAGGTAAATAGCCCCAAGAGATGAATCAAGAATAGTCTAAACTGATTAGAGTAGTCCCAACCTCCCAACATTTTTTGCAAGTAGTAAGTCTAGGGATGGGCATATGATACAATTCTGGTCAATGAGATTTAAGAACAAATTTGCTGGAGGCTTCTTGAAAATAGCTTCCTACAACGTTTTTTTTTTTTTTTCCCTCTTTTCTTTTCTGTTCCCTTTTGTCTTACCTTTATATATTTTTATATAAGTAGATGATGCTAGTAGAGTCTGAAACAGCCATTTGGGGATCATGAAGGGAATGGAGAAAAAAATGAGACTCATGAAGTAAACAAAATAATCTAGGTTCTTGCCAATTGCAATAAGTTGCCAAGCCACACTGGTATTGCCTGCCTTTGAGGATTTTTTTTTTTTTGGTTAGTTTTGTTTTCTTTTGTTTTTATGAGAAAAATACACATCCTTTTGGTATAAACCACTGTTCATCTATTATTTGGCACTGAAAGAATTGTATTAGTTAGAATTAGATAAAATTGTGAGTGACTTAGAACTTTTCCAATTTAACTAAGACTTAAACATGTATTAGGGTCTCTATCAGAAAAGCCCATGGTGGTAGGCAGTCTGGGGTAAATATGGCATTCCACAAAGTTTTCAGAGACCCAAGCTTTTCTAGCTTTGCTCTATCCCAAGAGTGAGCTTTTGCCACTGGGATCAAGATGGTTGCTTGAGCTCTGGCCTTCATACATGCATTCCAGCCAGTAGAAAAGAGAAAGGGGCATCCTTGCTCATTCTTGGTTTTAAGATAAAGTCTTACTTTTAGGATAAAGCCAAAAAATTTCATACACCATTTCATTCACATTGTATTGGATAGAAATGCTAGGGTAAGAAGGCAAGAACATGTCATCCTCATCTTGGGAGGTCACATACTCAGCTAAAAATCAGCAATTCAATCAGTAGGGATAAAATGTAGAACATATAGAGGAAGACACATATGGTTGATGAACCCACATCTGTCTGATTCCTAAGCCATGTTATATTCACTGTCTCTTGTAGCTAATTAGACTATATAAAGATGGAAGAAGTCTGTTATTTTATATACTTTATTTTTAAACTATTTTACCATTCAAATGTACTATAAAAAGGAAAATGCCTTTAATGCGTTATGCAGGATAAAGTTTTATATAGAATATAGATGGGTAAAATTATGCTCTCAAAATATTTGAAAGAGAGGTTGCGTTTGAATTTAGGAACATGAATGAATCAGGGATTTGTTCCTACACTTCCCTATTTTTAAGGCTTCTCTAATAAGCAAATAATAATTTTATAATAATAAGATCTTACACTCATGTGAATATATATACCATATTAAAATCATATGAACCACACGGAGAACATTATCATATATAGCCACTAAGCAGAGTGTATAAGTGATGAATTTTATGAAGAAGAAAAATGATAAATAGCATGTCATTTGATGCTTCATAATTTTTGGTTTGTGACTTTCTGGGTCACTGATTTCTCAAAGAGTTTTCATTCTTTCCGCACATCAGTCAGGTGATTGAGGAAGGTGTCAGGCTACTGAGACACGGAAAAAGATGATGTGGAGGAGTTAAATTCTTCTTTTCTTTTGGCTGAGTATACAAAATGCGCTGTTTTATTTAATAGTCCTTCCCCTTTGTGTGTTCACCTATGTCTGCTGGGGGCAGTGCTGAGAAGACATTGTCGTTGGCATCGCAATGAGATACATCCTTTATTTTTTTTTTTTTAAGACCATGTGCTGATTTAATAAAATCAACGCTAAGATTTGGTGAAATGGCAAAAACCAGGAAACTTGCTAAAGGTTAGAAAAAATTGCTGGTTCATTGTGATTAAGGAGTACGTTGAAATAGGGGAAAGAAGAAACATTATTGGAAGAGTACTGTGAATATGCTAGGTCAGCTCAGAAGATCTTCATCTCTGTTCAGTTAGTCCATCCATGTGCAAGGTTAGCCTACGTGACAGGAGGCGTGGTCACAGCGCATATCAAGAAGCAGAATCCCTAGATTGACCTGCAATAAAAGTGATACACACCTTAAAAATGATAGTTTTGGCAGTACTTTTCTTGTCTTCTGTGTTTGCTTTCTTGATGACTTTTTGAGGAAAAATGACACAGAAACTTAACATTCAAGATGATTAAATCACTGAGCTAACAATAAAAAAAAATCAGTGAGCTAACATGTAATTATAAGATAGATGTAACTGATATTTTACCTTGCAAGTTGTAAGAATGGTAAAATTAATCCATTTTCCAGCCCAATAAATGAAGAATAGAAGCCTGATTCTTATCCAATGAGAAGCCTATGGCTCATTTCTAGTCATATATTTACATTCAAAGGCTCAATAGAAATTTCATCTCTGAACATGTTCTGGGGAAGATGCCCTACTTTTCAATTTTCCAATTATGTCATTCAACACCTATAAATTGTAGTACAATAAAAGTTTGGCTTCTCAATAACAAGAGGAAAAAATCCAAAATATCTGGGAAAAATTTTTAACCAAGATAATGAGCAAACATCGTATGATGAAACTTTAAAAGCTACAGAAGAATAGAAATGACTTGAATAGTTAGAGAAGCATACAGTCTGATGTTCTTCAGTAAGATGACACACATCACCAACTCAGGACTCTACCAACTGAGCCATCCAGGTGCCCCACATGAAAAGTCATGAGGGGGAACTCCATCTTCCAGTTATTAAAATGCCTTGTAGTGGTACCTGGGTAACTCAGTCATTAAGCGTCTGCCTTCGGCTTAGGTCATAGTCCCCGTGTCCTGGAATCGAGTCCCATATCAGGCTCCCTACTCGGCGGGAGGCCTGCTTTTCCCTCTCCCACTCCCCTTGCTTGTGTTCCCTCTCTCACTATCTCTCTGTCACATTAAAAAAAAAAATTTAAATGCCTTGTAATGTTTTAATAACTAAAACAGTATAATATTGGCAAACACATACATACACACACAAATACATGAACATGTGCAAACATAAATAGAACAGTTTTAAAAGTCCAGAAAGATACAAAAGCTAGTATATTTAATATGTAAAGATGACATATCAGACTAGTGGAGAAAAGAGTGATTAGTTAATAAAGGACATTAAAAAAAGTAGGATAGTTGTATGAAAAAAATAATAATTTGGATGCATAAGTTAAATTCACCATATATCATGATTTAAGAGTCGCAGAGGCCACTCAGTGGGTTAAGCGTCCAACTCTTGATTTCAGCTCAGGTCATGATCTCAGGATTGTGAGATTAAAGCCTGCATCAGGCTCCAGGCCCAGTTTAGGATTTTCTCTCTCTCTCTCTGTCTCTGTCTCTGTCTCTCTCTCTCTTTCTGTCCCTCCCTCCACACCTCGGTGTTCTCTCTCTCCCTAAAAAAAAAAAAAAAAGAGAAGAAAAGAAAAGAAAGAAAAGAAAAGATTTAAAAATTGGCCAGTAACTCACTGCTAAAGTAAATGTATGGAAACTTCGTAGAAAAGTACGGACTTTTACATAAAACGAAAGATGGTACAGTATCACTCATAATCTGGGAAATAAAAATTAAAGTCATCTTGAGATTTTTTTCCCATGCATAACATTAGCAAAGATCCAAAAGTTTGATAATACTGAGCTGAAATTACGCTTCTAGGAATTAATTTGAGAATATGTTTAAGACTGCACATATACCTATGCAAAACCACAAATATAAAATGCCATAATGGGAACTCCATGTATGAGTAAAAGCAAAAGACAGGAAATAACCTAAATAGATGCACATCGATAGGAGACAGTTCAGAAATATAATGGGACAGCCAAGCAATTTAATACTTATGCAATTTTAAAAAGAATAAGGAAGCTTTTTGGGATGCCGAGTGGCTCAGTTTGTTAAGCGTCTGCCTTCGGCTCAGGTCATGATCCCAATGTCCCGGGATTAAGCCCCACACCATCTAGCTCCCTGCTCAGTGGGTAGCCTGCTTCTCCCTCTGCCTGATGTTCTCCCTGCTCATTCTCTCTCTTGTTCTCTCTCTGGCAAATAAATAAATAAAAATTTAAAAAAAGAAGAAGGAGGAGGAGGAAGCTCTTCATATATAAATGAGAAACATTTATCAGTATGTATTAACAATAACAAAAAGATGAAAACCAGTATGTATAGTGTTTTACCATTTATGTTTTGAAAATGAAGGGATGGGCTACAGGCTACATACATTCGCATAGAATATTTCTATATAGATACACAACACAGATATAGAAACTGATCACATTGTTCTTCTCCAGGGAATAAAACTCAGCGGCTAGGATATAGGGGTGATAGACTTCTCACACCTTTTGTATCTTTTGAATTAGAATCTTTTGAGCATATTAATATTCAAAAACTAAATTGAAATATAATAAACTTTAACCACCTTACCCTGTGACTAACAGTTATACCCCATAACCCAGTGTGGCTGGTTTCAAGCACATATTTTTTACCTACAGGGGGGAATGCCTCAGTGGTGTTGTTGGAGTCAGCTCCCTTCAAATAGGTAGGCTTGAAATCTACATAGCAATTAGAGAGGCAGGGTTTACAAACCACCCAGAAAGCACCTAATGCACATGGAAAAATGGACTAAGTATACTTTTTGACATTATTTATAAAATGTCCTCCCAACTCAGTGTTTCAGTGGCATGGTGTTGGTAGCCTGCTGTCAACTCTGACGGAAGCATTTACCCCAAAGAAGTCAGCAAACACTCCAGATCAGGGCATTATTAGCACCAGGGACAGGGAGAGCCAGTGGTTAGGCCCTTCCCAGCACAGCATAGACTCAAGTGTTCTCACTCTTGCCATGATTTCCTTTGAGACTTTCCAATTATGTGACATTCTTTCCTAAACACTGGGTTGATATTTACTTGATGATGAAGCTGGTAAGGAGTGCTAATAATTACAAATATATCCCCACCTTGATGCACAAGCAGGGGCACTCATTGAGAAGAATGAGAGCATGGAGATACCATTTGTTGTGCCTTCCCAGTTTAACGGTACAGAGAATGTTCTATGTCTCATTTTTAAACAAGTATATAAAAACTAAAGAGATAAAATTAAGCAGATTTGCAAGCTTATTTTGTTTCCTTGAACCATATAGTGCATCTCATTTAATATTTGCTTGTTTTATTAATAATTGAAAGCAACATTGCAACACATAAGCATGCAGAATAACTTTTGACCCTACAGGAATTAATGTCTAGTGACAGTGGTCCAGAAATGCTCCAAGTTATGATAATAAAAACCCTGGTCAGCTGTTTTGCACTTTATGTACTGTAGATATTTTCCCTATAAGAATGCCCCCCTTCATATGGAATTCATCAACAAATTTATCTAGATGCAACAGCTTGATAAGTAGCAGACTACTTGTAAATAGATAGATGGCCATAAAATAAAATTATCCTTTTTAAAATAAATGTAATGAAAGAGAAAGCTAAATGTCGCATACATCTTCAAAGGAAAATTACTTTGAATGTGTAAAAAAAAAGGAAATGTAATGTTTAACATCATCCTGTGTTAAACTTTTATAAGCCCCAATTAGGACTCCCTTCTACTGAGGTTTTTCTCTGAAGTAAATATATGTTCAACAGGAAAAAGATTTTGTTTGGGGTGAATGTTTATAATTTTCCTGCTTCAAAAACAGCTCCTGCTGATGTAAGCATGCCTACCTTGCCATTACCCGCCTGAGTACTGCCCAAAGAGCAGTCTACTTCAAATATATAAACTCTCCATATCTGGGAAATAAATAAAATAAAATAAAATAAAATAAAATAAAATAAAATAAAATAAAATAATAAAATTCTATTTGTTTGTCACTAAAATTCTGGAGTAAGTTTGCTTAAGGGCAAAGCTAATATAAGTTCACCTATTTATACAGCTTAATGCACGTATTTACCTGTTTGAAAGAGTTGTATTGACTATTTTGAGACACCTCTTCCTGCATCATTTCTCTGGTGATTAGATTAAAGAATGTGTTCTGGGGGTGTAAAAAAATCAAAAGCCAATGGTCTTTCAATAACTTCTAGTAAAAGTTGCAAAAGCAAAACCAAAAATTCATATACAAAAATCAGAATATTCGAGAAATTCAGATTGAGCAGCACTTAACCTCTCAGGTACTGTAAGCAACACCAAAAACTCTGCGACCATGGATATATCTGCGCTTTAGGAACACTCAAAGACAAAGTAGATCATTTATCACCTGCATGAAGTCCAGCAAGTCACGTCGCTTCCCTAAACCTCAGTTTCTTCCTCTCCAAGTGGTGTTAATGGGATAAAAGAAGCAACGTGTGTTTTGTACTGAATTAGTGATGTAGTGAGTACTGCGGGGCTTAGAAAGGGGACAACTGAGATTCATCCGAATAGGAACAGAGACCTGCTATTTCCGATAATAGAAGCCCTCAGCATAGTGCCTAGCATGTAGTGAGCGCCCCAACCACTGTCAAAGGATCCAAGCCATCAGCCATTCATTGTTGGTTGATGTAGAAAGAAAATCTATGGGTAAAATAGAATTTTAACATCTTGAAGGATGGGCAGGATCTGTATTGATGAGGAGAATAGGAATAGATATTCTAAATGGGGAAAATAGCAGAAGCCAAACTCTGGAGAGAAAATGAGGAATGTGTGTTACAAGGACAATGAGCAAGGTTTCCAGACTAGAATGGTGAGCACGTGGAGCTAAATGTAATCATTCCTCGGAAAGGTGAAAAGAGATTTATGAAGAGAGTTAAAAACCAAGCGGAGGAGTGTGGGCTTTATTAGGTAAGTAAATGAGTAGTGGGGGAAAGACAGCTGCTGTTTTAGGGAGTTAACCTAGCAGTGGTGAGGGGATGGAATCCAGGAAGGAAGTTGGAGCTGCCGGCCCACCAGGGGAGTCTGGAGTGGCAAAACAGCTGGTGGGGAGGTGAAAGGCAGTGAAAACGACAAGGGAGGAAGAGATTTGGGAGAGATGCTAACGTAAGAATCCAGAATATTTAGTGACTTGTATTATGAAGCAAAAGGATGAGGGTCCAGGAAGACAGGATGAAATTAGTGCCAGTAATGGACCATGGCAAGAACAGACAACACGTTTCAGATGGGTCCTGTGACACTCTTTGGAGAATAATCGCATTATTGCTACAATGAACCATCCAATACATATTTGGCACAATTATGTATTTATTGGATGATTACTCTTTGTCCAGTCTGTATAAAGTGCTATGGGAAATATCAAGGAAGTAAGTCAATGACGTGGATGTCCTCAAGATACTGATGAAGATGAATATTTAGAATATTAAGAGCAGTGTGTATTGAGCACAGAGTATGGACTAGCTACATTAAACAGACTTATTTAATCCTCACAACAACTTTATGAGGAGGTACTACAAGGATTCCTTGATATACTTACATGAGGGGGCACCTGGCTGGCTTTGTCCATAGAGCATAAGACTCCTGATTTCAGGCTTGTGAGTTTGAGCCCCATGTTGGGTATAGAGATAACTTAAGGGGGGAAAAAAAACCAGTATATATCTATATACACAAAAACCATGTCGTCTAGCAGTGGGATAACTTGCCCAATGTAACAAAGTTGGGAGATAATAGAGTCAGGAATAAAATCCTATCCAAAGCTCACAATTTCACCACATATAAAAGTCTAATGGATGACAAAAGACTACATATGATTGAGGAACCCCTGAATCATGAATTTTGTTTCAGGACAAGAAAGAGAGAGACAGGGCTTACAAGAGAAGTTATGTAAACAACTACACAGAAAGGAATGAATGTGGGATGATTGGCCTGACTGTTGCTTAAGGGTGAGTAATGAGGGGGAGACCATGGCAGGTGTAAATCGGGACCACATGATGGCTGAGGGCTAACTGCCTGGCCCGGAGCTGTGGCTCAGTACGCGCTGGAACTCATCGACTCATAAATACTCACTGTTCACCACTCATATTTCCAATAGAGGCAGGCCGGCCCAGGGGTTCAGAATGAACAGGGCTTTGTCTCGCATGTCCTGGGCTCCCGTTTCTCCTGCACATCCCTGCAGGCTCAGGATACCGTCCATCCAGGCACGCACCTTACTTCAGATCAGTTCCAGCTCTCTTTTTTCTGGATGGCACCAACTCAAAACATCCCTGAGATCGTCACGTCCAGCCTCATTGCATTCTGCCTTATTACCCTGGAACAAAACCTCTAGAGGCTCCGCGTGACCAAAGCAGAGTGTATTTTCAGTATATGGAATGGATCGGAGAAGAAAAAGAACAGCGTGGAAGCATTAAGTACCTCGTGCTCTATCTGGTGCAATAAATATTTGTTGAAATAAGAAGAAAACTGAGCGAAAGATTTTCTATAACAGAGTTTGAAGAGACAAGAACTTTTGCTAGCAGAAAGAGGGAATTAGGATTGAATCAAAAGACTTTAAACAGGGAAAAATCAACACAAGAGACTAGATACGTGGGGAAGGAAAACAAAAAGTCATGAACGGCACTAGGGTTTTGAACCTGCATATTTGAGAGGAGGTGTTGCAACAAACAGAAATTTCAAGATATGAAAGTTTCTTGAGGGTAGATTTACTCTGTGGTTCTGCGTTGTAACCTAGAAACTAGCAGCATACTTAATACATACTGGACAGGCAATAAATAATTAGGGTGTTGGATAAATAGCACGCAGTACTAGTTTTAAGAAAAAACCACTGTCATATTCTGATGCATGAGTCTCACTTCAGAGCAATGATATTTACTGCCAGGAATCCATGCCTCAATGAACCACTGTCATGGAAGGGCCTTTGTTATAGTCTTTCATATGTTAGAGCAGAAAAAAGCAAATTATAATAATAATAATAATAATAATAATAAATTGAGGACCACCCCCCTAATACTTAGAGGTATTGTTGATTTAAGGCTAGGGTGAGAATCCTAACTAGAATGAAGGGCTTGGGTTAGATGTTAGCTGTATTCCTGAAACCAAGTAACTCTAAGATTTATCAGGAAAGTCAATGGACCCCTGACCTGCACAAGCCCCTATATCTAATTTTTTAGTTTCTTAAATTTTTACAGGCTTCAGAAACTACAATATCTGGACCATCTTTGAACCACAGCCACGTATTAAGTTCAGCTGATGCAAGAAACTATTTGAATATTTCTGTTGCCATTTCATCATCCCAGATACATGAAGTTTGCACCCTAGACTTTGGGTTGAGTTAGAACTCAATTTGAATTCCAGTTATGCCATTTATGAGCTCCATGGCTTTGGTCCACTATTTCTAATTCCTCATCTGCAAATGGGAATACTAATAACTACCCTTCAGGGTTATTATAAAGCTTACACGTGCGTAAGAGTTCAATAAATTGCAGCTCTATTATTATTACTAATTAGTCCAGTAATTCTTATCCTCATTTTTCCCATTTCCTATTTAAAGTTTTATACATAATTGACATTTGGTTATAAATCCTTAGAAGCCCATTAAATAAGATTACCATAACTTTTACTTTTCAAGTTCTCCTGCTAGGAGAGTTTCTGAATATGTTGATTTGCAAGAGTTATGTATCAAATTCAGAATGTACATTTCCTTTTCTCAAATTTTTGTAATCTCAACATCCATTGGGTATAAGTCCAAGCTTAAGCACTAAACTTTTACGAATAATAATTTGGCCTGCAGGTTTTACCCTCTCATCAAGTTATTCCAAGGAATTTTCAGACTGAACAAAAACTAAAATCACAAAATGATTTAGTGGTCATTCTTACCAGCTGGAAACCCAAAAAAGCCATGTGCAATTAATGAATAAAAGAGTATAATTTGTATCACAATAATAACCAACTGAGTGATTAGAATTATTTGCATAATCGTCTTTTAAAGAAATGTGGACTATGCACACACTTTTTAAAAAGATTTATTTATTTATTTGAGAGAGAGAAAAAGTGGAAGTGGGCATGCACTTCCGTGCAAGTGTCCGTGGAAGAGTCCGTGGAAGGGTGGAGGGAGTGAGATAAGACAAGTGAGCTTTAGACATTAAATAGCTTGTCCAAGTTAGACTGAATTAGTGTTTGAGGTCAATACCTAGGGAGATCTTCTGATTCTCATAACTCATGAGTTTCCGGCGATACCCCACTGACCCCACTTCTATAGATCTAGGATTCTAACAGTCATGTCATATCTTAGAGATAGATACTTTACATGTGATTTATACCTGCGAATATTTGGTATCTGTTTAGAACGGAAAAATGCTACAGAATCTTTTTTTTTTTTTTTTTAAGATTTTATTCATTTATTTGACATAGAGAAACACAGCGAGAGGAGGAACACAGCAGGGGGAGTGAGAGAGGGAGAAGCAGGCCTCCCATGAGCAGGGAGCCCGATGTGGGACTCGATCCTGGGTCTCCGGGATCATGACCTGAGCCGAAGGCAGACACCTAACAACCGAGCCACCCAGGTGCCCCCAGAATCTTATTTTTAAAGATTTTTTATTATTTCAGATATTGGGTGAAAGCTGTTACTTTTAAAATGTTTTCAGTTACAACAACATACGAGAAGCTTTGCTCTTTCTCTTTCCCCTTTTTTCTCTTAATCCACAATCAGGAGTGGCTGGTTCTAAGCTTTTTAGCATCTCTGGATGAATCTTAATGATTTGAAATTGTCGCTCCTGAACTGTTGCTTAGTACTTGAATTCAAGTCTGTTCTGAGTGTGTAGAGCATAGGAAGAGTTCTTTTCTGAGGATTGGGACTCTGAGCTTCGAGAATTGTTGAAGGGCTTTGTTTTCCCAGAGCTGTCAAGTTTCTTTGAAAGAACTAAAAAGAAGCAACAAAGGAAGATGTGAGAGTGATTTTTTAAGTATTTTAAATATATCTTTGGTTTTCCAATCTTTTTCAAATTAAAGATGTTATTAACCATTCCATAGCCAAATGTCTCTATCGTGGGAATGCTGCTCTGGAATGATGTACCCTTCTTTACTGTACCCGTCTGTGAATGTACGAGTGCATGTGTTCTGTCCTGTCCTTTGTTTCCTTTTTTTTCTTTCAGCCTTTTCTCTGAATGGTAAAGTTTTGTTAAAGACCAAAAACTTTTCAAAGAATTGAATTTGTAGTAAAAATGGTTTGATCTAGACATAAAGATGGAGAGGCGGTGAAAATATATATAACATTGGAAAAAGAAGACGAAGAAATAGACAGCAGACCAAAATGGTACAGCAGACCATGCTTAAGTGATTTACTTGGGGTTATGTGTTTTTAAAAGCAACATATAAATGCATAGCAGGGTTTTGGCAGATGAAATTGTTCTGTGTTTACTTTAAGGCACTGGAGGATGATAAACAGTTATTTAGTACAAGTAGTATGCCTATGGTGCAAAGAACACTGAATTAGATACAGTTCCTGCAAAGTAGGTTTGAAATCTAAAAGCAAATTGGAGAGGCAGAGTATAAAATACCCAGAAAAAGCCTAACATTCTACACATGTAAAAGCATCAACAGCGGCATTCTAAGATTCTAAGTGTACTTGCAGACCTAATTTGTTAAATCCCTTAACTGTACATACAGACATTGTAAATAGAGTCATACTTACACAGATCTGATATGTGTACAGATGTAAGCACAAGGGTCTCAGACGTGCAACTCAAGGGTGATACGTTTAGCTGCTAAATGTAGGCATCCACCTGATAATTGCAGCCTTTACTGCTCATCTACTTTACATTTTTAATTCCTTACAAATTCTTTTTTAAATTATGAGTTTGAATTAACATGCAAACCTTTGTTGTTTCTGAATAATGTATGTCAAGCAGATACTTGAGTGACATTAACTCTAAATAATTTTTAAATTTTATATTTCATCTCAATAGTTCCTGTTTGCTTATTTCATGAAAATGTTTTACTTTTTTTTAATTGGCAAAATGGAAAATTGAAGAGCTATTGAGAGAAACAAACCAAATTCTTCATGTGAACAATTGTTTCACATTGATGTCTTGAAATAAGAAAGATTTCTGCTATTTATTTACCAGAGATGAGTACAGATAATTTCATTGTGCATCGATTTTCTCTACTGAGGGAGGAAGTGTGGTCAGCTAAAACAAAGCACTGAAATGGGGAATCAGCAACCACGACTGCTATTCTCATCTCTATCTTCGGAATTTGTTCTCTTAGAAACTCACTTGATTACCAAGATTCCAGGTTTGGGTTTTTTTTCATTTCTTTCTTTGTTTCCTTTGATTGTTATGTGTGTGTGTGTTTAATAGACAAGTTCAGACTTAGAATTCCTTGAGTTCTTTTGTTGGAATATTTTAATTGATCTGTTCTATAATCAATATAATGATAAAATGGGAGCCAATACCATTACACATCATTCAGGAATAAAATCCTTCAACATTCATGTAGCCAGACATTTAGTGAGTGCCTACTGAATGCAAGGTACTGAGCTAAGTCACAGCATAAATATATTTGGTTCTTAAATCACAACATAATTGTGAAACTGTCATTATGTGAGAATATAAATGTTCCAGTAGGCTAATAGTTTATGAATTAAGGGCAATTATCCAAAAAAATCATTGTTTACTTTAAATATGAAAAAACTATTTATAAAAAAATACTTGTTAAACGCATAAAAAATTCTAAGTTCCTTAACTTGCTTTTATTCTGTTTCCAAAGTCCTGTTTTTGAATTTGTGAGATTTAATTGTATTGTACACATTTGGAAACTTGGCATGGCATTTTATCTATTTGGGGATTTTGGATACTTACTTATGTATTTACATATGTACATAAATAGGAAAAAAGCATCATGCTTATGCCTGAAACACATGTGTCTATACCTTTCTAAATTATGAATTATAACTCATAGGAACACTGTTTCTAATTAAGATTATTTTATCCTTATAAGAAGTGAACCTGTTATTTTACCTATTCTCAAGTTTTTTATGCCAGTTCCATATTCTTGGTTACAGTGAAAGAAAACATCTTTTTCAAATTGTTGGTATTATATTTTTTCTGGCTTTTTAATTTATCATTTAAAGGTTTCCAAGGGGCACCTGGGTGGCTCAGTTGGTAGGGCGACTGCCTTCGGCTCGGGTCATGATCCTGGAGACCCGGGATCAAGTCCCATATCAGGCTCCCTGCTCGGCGGGAAGCCTGCTTCTCGCTCTCTCGCTCCCCCTGCTTCTGTTCCTTCTCTGGCTGTGTTTCTCTCTGTCAAATTAAAAAAAAAAAAAAATCTTAAAAAAAAAAGAAAAGGTTTCCAAGATTGCATATTTAACAAGAAATTCTGTGACTTGTACTACATTTTACATATATTTTCCTCTTCATGTCTATATTAGATGAAAATTTACTTAAGCTTTTACAACAACAAAAAGGCCAAAACACAGAGGTTCAAACAATATAAAAATTTTTTCTGTCTCACAGAACAATTTCAACGGGCAACATATGGCAGCTGTAGTATCAGGGCCATGGGCTCTCTCTAATTGCTCTGTCGTCTTCAACCATGACTTCTGTCTTCTGACCCAAAAGGGCTGCTTCAGCTCCAGCTATCATGTCTGCCTTCAGCCAGTAGGAAAAGAGCAAAAGTTTTACCGAATATTTTGCAATGGTCTAATGAAGGGTCATCAAATTTCTAACCATTATTATCATTGCCACCCATCACCCAATGCTGCACCATCAAGACATTTTTTTTTAGGACACTATGTCACTTACAGGTACCAAATCATATACTTGTTATAGAAAGGAGCCTTCAACTGGACAGATGTTTATGTCCCTTTCACAGAAAAGTTTTCCCAGGTATTCCAGGACTGATAAGGTGTATTGATAATCTGGGGACCCAGGATTCTGCTCTCTTTTTGCTCTGCCATTCTCAACATATATGGTTTTCATTTCATGGATCCAATATGGCTGCTCTAGCTGTAGCCATTACATTTGAATTCCAACAGTGCAATGGGAAAAGACGAAGGAAAAGGCAAATCCTTCCTTTCAAAGGCACATCCCCAAAGCAACACAGACAACTTCTGCTTCCTCCAAAACTCAGTATTTTAATTTTTGAGATTCTGAAATTATAGATTCTTGTTAATTCTAAACATCTAGTAGATACTGTTTTACCAGACAGGTGGCATGGTGAAATGAACCCCAAATTAGACACTCTAATTCTGGCCATGCTGCTAATCAGCTCTGAGATCCCAGGCAGACCATTTCACTTCTGTGATACGGTTTCTTTATCTGCAAAATGAGAAAAGGGGAGTTGAATAGGTTATTTCAAATTTCCAAATTCCAGAGTACACTATAAAGCTTAGAACAGCTTATGACTAAACTCAGTCTTAAAACTTTTTTCCTAAAAATTTTCTAGTCCATTCATTATGGGTTACTGATTTGTATTTTCAAAAGTGATGCCAGCTTTACAAAGTACGTTTGGAAACTAGAAGTTTTGAGTTTTTTGAGGGCCCCAAAAGACTGCCCACATCTATTTTGATTGGTCAGTGTTCTGCTGGAGTAGCTTCTAAATATACTTTAATGTCATCACAACTTTGTACCAGATTGTTGCCATTTATCTCCAATAGGGGACTGGTTTTTTGTTTTCTTAAAGCTGTTCCCAAACTCAATCCCTTCTCTCCTCAACTACAATCCTATTTGGAATGGCCACTGTCTCTTTTCTGTATTACTGCATTAATCTCCTTTTCAATTTCCTGCTCCTACACGGATCTTCTTAATTCACACTGCATAAAAATGACCAAATAATCTTTTTCTTTTTTTTAAACCTCCTTTACCCATTTTTCCCACCTCCCCCTGCCTGGGGCAACTACGAATCTATTCTAGCTATCTATTGGCTGGTTTTGTCCCTGCTGTTGTTTTATTGAAGTGTACTGGATACACTATGTAACATTAGTTCCACATGTACAACACAGTGATTCCACAAACTTATTCCTTATCTGATGCTCAGCACAACTGTAGCTACCATCTGTCACAATGCAATGCTATTATAATAGTATTGACTTTATCCCCTATGCTGTAATTTTTATTTCAGTGACTTATTCATTCCATAACTGGAAGCCTGTATCTCCCACTTCCCTTCACTCATTTTGCCCATTCCCCCCACATGTATTCTTTTTTTAGATTCCACATATAAGAGAGAGCATACAGTATTTGCCTTTCTCTGTCGTCTTATTTCACTTAGCATGATAATCTTGAGGTCCATCCACATTGCCACAAATGGCAAGCTTACATTTTTTGTGGCTAAATAATATTCCACTGTGTGTATATATCATACCTTCTTTATCCATTCATCCATCAACAGACATGTAAGTTGTTTCTATATCTTGGCTACTGTAAATACTGCTGCAATAAACATGGGGATGCAGACATCTTTTCAAGTGAGTGTTTTCACTATTTTTCAAAAAATACCCAGAAGTGGAATGGCTAGATCATACAACAATTTGATTTTTAATTTTTTGAGGAACATCCATACGATTTTCTCCAGTGGTAGCACCAATTCACATTCCCACCAAAAATTGTTCCCTTTTCTCCACATCCTCATCAACACTCGTATTTCTTACATTTTTAATAATAGCCATTCTAACAGGTATGAGGTGATATATCACTGTGATTTTGATTTGCATTTCCCTGATGATTAATTATGTTAAGTATCTTTCCATGTACCTGTTAGCCATCTCTATGTCTTGTCTGTGAAAACATCTCTTTGGATCTGCGCATTTTTAAATAGGATTGTGTGGGTTTCTTTGCTTTTGAGTTTATGAGCTCTTTATATATTTCAGCTACTAACCCTTATTAGCTACATATAAGGCAGACATTTTCTCCCACTCAGTAGGTTGGCCTTTCATTGTGTTGACAGTTGCCTTTGCTCTACAGTTGCATTTCAGTTTAATGCAGTCTCCTTTTTTATTTTTGCTTTTGTTCTTTTTGGTTTGGGTATCAAATTCAAAAAATCATGGCCAAGACCTATGTCAAGGAGTTTATCCCCTATGTTTTCTTCTAGGAGTTTCATGGCTTCAGAACTTCCATTCAAGTCTTTAATTCATATTGAGTCAACAGCTGTTCAGGGTGTAAAATAAGGCCTAGTTCCATTCTTTTGCATGTTGCTGTCCAGTTTTCCCAGCACCATTTACTGAACAGACTGTCCTTCCCACAGTGTATATTCTGCCTCCCCTGTAGTGAATTAATTCATCATTTATGCATGGGTTTATTTCTGAGAGTAAGAAAGAATTTAATGAAAAAAATCTACTCTGTCTTTGTCATATTTCCTTGAAACAAGTATGTATTGAACACTTACCATATGCCAGAGTCTGAATTACACACTAGAAATGTAATGGTAGCAAGATTGGCACAATCTCTTCCCCTATACAGATAAAAAGACAGGAAACAATTACAGTTTTATAGCAAGTGCAGTGAAAGAAACACGTAAATGTCCAAACAAGAGAGTAGCAGAGGTGACCAGCTTTACATAGGGCAATCACAAAAGACCAAACAGAGACCTTTAAGTGAAAATGAGCTGGCTATGCAAATTGTGGGGATAAGGAGAGCATTCCAGGCAGAGAGAACAACCTCTATTAAGGTCCTAAGACCTGGGAGGAGGGGGTGGGACTGTTGAAAGAAGGACCAATGGGACCACAGACTAGTGAGGGGAGAAGGAGAAGGAAAGGGACTCAAGAATGGAAAAATAAATAGGGACAAGATCATACCTACACTGATAGGCCATAGTAAGAAATTTGGATGTATTCCAGTTTATTTCCAAGGAAATGTTAAGACATCGAAGGGGTTCAAACAAGGGAATTATGTGAATCAATTCTCTTTCTTTTTTTTTCTTTTCGTCTTTCTTCTTTCTTTCTTCTTCCTTTCTTCTTCCTTTCTTTCTTTCTTTCTTTCTTTCTTTCTTTCTTTCTTTCTTTCTTCTTTCTTTCAGATTTTATCTATGTATTTGACATATAGAGAGTGCACAAACAGGAGAAACATCAGGCAGAGGAAGAAGCAGGCTCCAGGCCAAGCCTAATGCAGGCTGGATCCCAGGACCCTGGGATCATGACCTGAGCCACAAGCAGTCACTTAACTGACTGAGCCACCCAAGTGCCCCTCAATTTTCAATTTAATGTCACTTTTGCTTTTGGTGGAAAAGAAACAAAAGAGAAAGCAGAGAAATCAGTAATCCAAGAAGGAATTGTAGCAATTAAGACAGAGAGGTGGCAATAAGAGAGAAACTTTACCAAGTGTAATTTAAATGTTTAATTATACTTAATACTACATACAACCAACCAACAAATAATCACATTTTGAGGGCCCACCATATGTCCAGGATGGAAATGTAAAGATATATGATATATTATGCCTGCCCTCTGAGAATGTATAACTTACTGGGGGTGGGGGATTAACACACACAAAAAAAACTACATTGATAACCTCATAGAACCTCTACCTGACACCTTATAAAAGCTTATTCCTTTAGGTGAACAGGGAAAATCTGAAGATAATGTTTTTGTGTTAAGTCATTGCTGTTGTTTGTAATATTTGTAGCCTGATTTTCCTGTGTCAGTAACCAGAATTGAGCAATGGCTAAGTAGGCTATTTTGCTATTTCCACATATCAGATTCTTCCTCATTTAGGCCAGGTTCTAGACAGGGAGTGGGCCTCAGATTGCAGCCAGGGGTGGAAAGGTTAAAAGAACATTCAATTTAGACATTACCAGTATATTCCAAGCTCTCACTCACACCTGCCTACAGAGATCCTGAACTCTGGTTTCTTCACAAGATCCACTTTTTGCAAACACTTCTATAAAAAGAGGACTGATAGCCAACATAAGCTATTTGCTTTCTAAAATTATATATATATATATATATATATATATATATATATAAAGCAACTGATTTAATTGAAATAAGCAAAGACGATCAAATGTAATAATAATCTCATTTAAAATAATCAGTGAGCTGTATTAGGAATATCTTGAAATAAATTGAGTAACTTGCCTCAGATTTAAGTCTTAGACAGAAAGGACTATACTTTTGCTGCTTAAATTATTCCTTAAAGCAAATTTTCAAAAATTACTGACATAGGAGAAATTCTTATGATAGCCTCATGCCAACCGTGTGGGAAACTACCAGACTTTTGAATTCCTCATGGTAATCCCAGTTCTCGTCCCATGAATCTGTCAGGAACAACTGGAATAAAAGAAAGAAAAAGAAGCCAGAGGTCTAACACTTGTGCCCAGTACCATTCCCAGAGTGCCTTTTGCATGAGTAGGGGCTGGTAATTCTGATATTCTGGAAACATTTGTGACTGAGTAATAACACTTTGCCTACTTAAATGCCCCCTGTAGTTTCAATTAGCTGGGAGTGCTTCTGAACATTCTTTTGCTGTTAGGCGAGGCATGGTCATAGCCAGCATGTGTTGCTTCAGCAGTGAATAAAAGGGTGTTCTCATCTAGAACAACTTTTTAAACATGTGTCAGGGAAAGGATATAATTTAAACATTTAGGTCCTTGTTTGCAAGGACATTTTCAGAATAGTAGGGTCAATAACACTTGTATAATGTTTCCTACTCCTGGAAGAGGTATAAAATCCAAGAATATAGTGGCCTCTTGTTTTGAGTATCAATTCAATAAATGGAATCATGGCATTCTTGGTATTGAATGCCTAGTTAAAACCACATGGTAATACTCCAAAGCTCAAAAAGAAATATGAAAGATATGCATGTCAACAGATTAGTCAGACTTTATAGACAATATCTCTTGGAAAATAATGCCAGTTATAGAAATCATACTTTTCTAACTCAATATATCTCTCACAGAAAACTGGTGTCCTTGGAGATCTTCATAGATGTCCATCACAACAGTTTATGTTACCTAACAAGTTTGAAATGTGTAGGTTAAATGAAATTAAAGCCACTTTACTTGGTTTCACAGTGCTTTAATAATGTGCTAAGGCTTATTTTGACCTCCAAGAAAGGAGCTGTAGTAGGTAGGACTACCTTCTACAGTTCATGTGATACTAGAACCCTGAAACATACGCTACCATATCCGGTACATATTTGCACTACTTATTCTCTCTGCTTGGAGGGGTCTGTCCTTGAAGACCATGGGGTTTGCTCTCTCATTTCCTTCCAGTCATTTGCTCAAATGCTACCTTCTCGATGGGACCGATTCCCACTCACCTGTTTAAAATATCAACATTTGCCTGTACTGATGTAGGCATTCTGATTTGATTCTGATCTGATTCTTATCCTGCTTTACCTTTTACCCTTTGTACTGGTTATCTACATAAGTAAGTAATTTATTATGTTTATTTTCTTACTCCTTCCATTAGACAGGAATTTTTACTTTTCTTTACTTTTCGTTCCTAGAATAGGGACTAGCATATACTGAGTTCTCAGTAAATATTTGTTGAATATATGAAAAAAAGAATATTTTCCATATGTTTTTAAAATCAAGATGTGTCATATAAATTATATGTTTTCCTTTTTTTTTCCTGTTAGAGTATTTATGATGTATGTTACAGTCAGTTATGTCTTGGAACCTAGGAAATATAAATCAGGAGACACTTGCATTGTTCTGAACTCATTGCTGACAGAGTTAATTTAATATCTGGTAAGAAAGAAACAGCTCAATGTCATTCATGACTTTTCTTTCTCTAATTTTATCACTCACCTTCCTCCACCTGAAATTAATTTTTGCCAAGTTGTGAAGGCCTTCCAACTCTATTTCAGTAATAACATCCTCATTAATTTCCATCCCTCCTTCCCTACTAGGAAAGGCACATGGAGGGGGACAGCTGGCAATAATCCTGAAGAGAAGGCCGGAACCTTAACATAGGTGGTCTTCGAGGCAATTAGAGTTTCTGTGAGAAAGATAGAGAGCCACTATCTGGAGAATTTTTAGAAACATCAGAATTTATAGAAAGATATCTCTGACAATGATGTATCAAATGGCCTAGAGGTCAGCATGATTCTCATTTCTAATCCTGTACTAACTCTTGGTTTCCCTTCTTGTGATGCTCTTTCCATCAGTTTTGAATCTGCTTTCTCTGAGGTTACCTAATCTCATCCCACACCCATTAGTTCTCCAAGAGAGTCTGGTTGCAACAAAGACACAGGCTCAAAGACATCCCCATTGCATCTCTCCTGAGGCCTTCTGGACTTCTTACCCACACTGACCAGAAGACACAGGTCAGGGAAAGAAGGGGAAAGGTGATGAGCTTGACATGTTTTTCTTATAATCTCTAAACACTCTCACATAATGTGAGTTAGTCTGACTTTACAAATGAGAAGAATTTAGTTCAAAAATACTTAAGTATTGTATGCACTTTCTTTGGTAGTCAGGTTCAAGCCTAAAGCTGCCCTGAAGGATAAATAAGTAAGATTGGCTGATGAACCCATTCTCAGTTCCAGATAGTGTGATGCATGCTTTCCACGAATTGTCACATTTCACTTCTAAGAGCCTCATGAGAAGCTTCAGTTCTTTTCTCCATTTTACAGGAGGCTAAAATCAGGAAGACTTGCACAATTTGTCTAAGTTCAAAGAGCCAGGAAATGGTGCCTTTAAGTACTACAGCCTATTTTATCTGACTGAAGCGAGGTCCTACCCGCACATTATCAATAAACTCCACTTCTTTCCACTACATCATCTTGCCTCCAGTGGTATGAAAACCAAGGACACATGCTAGCCTCGCCCTGACCTGCATGATGGTCTGTCAGCCTTGGGTTTCGATGAGCCCTCTACTCTCCCTTCTTATCAATATGTCTGGACAACCATGGACCCTGTTGTTGGGGGTAGGGGGACTCCTGTTTCATTTTAATAATTTATATCCCTTCCACCTCCACCACCATCTTTCCTCTACAACTGTAGAGAAGAGACTAAACTAGAAAGGTTAAGACACAAAGTTAGAGTTGAATTTCAACTGACTATCAAAGCAGAAAAGTCCCCTGCATACTTAAATATTTACCATTATTTTCCTGTCCATCAATGTAGATTACACTGACACTGGGCAGCATTTGTTATAGAAACCCAAAGACTGGCTTCTCCCTTTTTTCCTTCTTCAATATTCATTTGGGATTGGTTCTATAGTTGCAGTTTCGGGTAGAGACATCCAAATTAGTGGTTAATTTGTATCAAAGGAGCTGTTACTCAAAATACTCCATGACACAGAGACTAGGTCAAATAAAGACTTAGAAAAAGTCAATTCCCATAGATGGAATGATATAATGCAATAATAATGATAAATCAGAAAAATCAGAAATGTAGTTCCACTATGTTCAGATGTGCAGAGAAATGAGGATTCTTTACTTCTTTTTTAAATGGTTTTCCTCCACAGTCCTACACCCACCAGGTAGTTTAGAAAAGTTGTTTTAGTTAAATCGTCAATTCAGTCTTATTTGGTAATTCAACCCATCTCTTTATGTACCTCAGTTTCTGCTTAGATGAGTCAGGGAAACGCTTGTCAGAGTTTTGCCCTCTCCACCTGTACATCTGTAGGATGACTGAGGTGTATGTAATCTTGGGGGAGGAGGAGTCCTGGAGTGCATTGAGGGATTCTCTCAGTTCTCCGGGCTTGGCCTGATCCCACAGCTGGCAATATCTCAAAAGTGGCTTATTCTTACCCTGGGCATTCTGATGTGCTCACTGCTAAAAGCTGCTTTTCAGGGCACCTGGGTGGCTCAGTTGTAAGCGTCTGCCTTCAGCTCAGTTCATGTTCCTGGAGTTTCAGGCTCGAGCCCGCATTGGGCTCCCTGCTCAGGGGGAAGCTGCTTCTCCCTCTCTCACTCCCCCTACTGTGTTCCCTCTCTAGCTGTGTTTCTCTCTGTCAAATAAATAAATAAAATATTTTAAAAAATAAAAATAAAAGCTGCTCTTCAAGATAACTGGTCATATTTTGTTCACTCAACTCTGACAATGCTATTGGGCACCATTATGTCTTGGAGACTGGCCTGTCTCACTTTTGATAACAATGTGTATCCATGACACAGGACCCTGGCTCCCAGTTGGACTTTGGTCTGTGGTGGACGGCTTCATTCCCCTTAAGCAATCTCCTCTGGCGAAGTTGCCAGGCAGTTCCTTCAATTACTTTCAGTCAGAACCTTCTAGTTCATTCCACAGGACACTCAGCAACTTCTGGAGAGCCTTATACCATACAGGAGCTGAGGGAGAATCTAAGAGGCTTAAACTTAGACCTTTCTGTACAAAATCATGTGAAGCCACTGAATTTAATTTGATGTAACAGCCCCCCAGGTTTAAGCAGAAGCCTGTAGGTGATAGCTTCTGATAGCCTCTTGGAGAGCACCAGCCACTTTCTCCTCATCACCCCCCTCTGCCTCTCTAGAACATCTCTACACTTCTCCTCTCCCACTGAACCCTCACCTCCAGGAATTTGTGAAGAGAAAAAAAAAAACTGATGCCATGCTTTCCTACCTCTCTGCCTTCTTCTATCCGGACTCCTGTGATAGTTGAGAAGCCAGGCATGTCCCACCTTCTTCTTAACTTACCCTGTCCCCCTCTCAGTTATGACTCTCTACTCTTGTTTGTCTGGCCAGCTTCTCAGTATGTTAAAGAAGAGATGAAGCAATTTAGAAAATCCTTTTCTTTGTTATAACCTAAATTTCATGACCATTGTTTCAGAAGAGTCAGTTTATGAGATCTAAAACTGATCAATGACTTCTTTGTTCTAACCTGGGAGAGCCCAGCTTCTTTCCTGGGGCTATATGCTCAGTAGGTAGAAGTTTTTAAGGGATCTCAATGTAAGGGAGAAGTGTAAGTACTTTGATTTATTATTTCAAACGATTCAAATATGATTTCAAATATAAATCCTACTGAAATAACAACAATATTTGTTTTTCACTATGGCAGATACTGTGCACCAACATTATTTTGTTTTCTGATTAACTCTTACAACAACCCCGTTCTGTCCGTCTCAGTACACAAATTTTCTGAGAAGAAAACCAAGGCACAGAATGATACACACAGCTGCTAAGAGCTCGTGCCCTACCCACCACGGTCCAGAACAGGGCTTCTCAGTTTGACTACAGTGCCAGTAAGAAATACAATTTATGTCACAGTCAAAATACACACAATAACCAAAGCAGAGTTTCACACAATCCTTAACAACCACTCTTTTCGTATATTCTGTATGACTGTATTTCTCTCTCTCTCGTTCTTGCTTTCTGTCCTTCTTTTCTTTTTAATGCTGGGCACAACCAATGAAATCAATTTCCCCACCTACTAACGAGCTGGAACTGACACTTGAACGATGCCGCTCCACTACCTCAGTATCAATATTACTGAATTCTGATAGACATTACATCAAACTATTTAGCCATTTAGAAATAGGCTAAGGTAATTTTTTGTGTATATGTTGTAATTGGGAGAGCTTGAGTATGAAAGACTTCAAGCAAGTAAAATAGTGAGTAAAATGTCAATTAAATACTGTTAAGTAGCTTTAAAACTACTTAGTAAAAGGAAATCCAGAAGCTGAACAAGCATGGATTTGTGATTTAAGCATTTACCATTTTCACGAAGTCGTCTGCAGTTTGGCCTTCAGAACTTATATCTAGAGATTTTCACCCTTCACTTTGATCTACAGGACTTGATTATTATACCCAAGATTTTTAATTTTTCTTCCAAGGATTTAGATTAAAACATAGCCTTTGTCCCTTCAATACTGTGTTAAAAATCTCAAAATAGCTTCATAAGAGAAAGGCTTTCCCGAGTTCCAAATTCATAGATGACAAATAATCATTCTGCACTTACAGTAAGCAAGACAAACACAGGACTGAGGGTGGCAATGAAAAATTTGGGGGTGAATGAGTGATTTTTCAGGGAACAGAAGGTTCAGAAAATGTTCAAGAATTTCAAGATCACAACACCTAGAAAAGTCAATAGATTTCTGCTTTTTTCAGCAAGAGGATCATTAAAAGATTGTGTGCTAGAGTACTTTGCTTTAGGCAATTTCCAAGTTAATCAAGAAATGAGCCTTCCTCCATGTTTATTGCACTTTCTAGTTCTCACTAAATTATACCTCTGACCTCTGAGACATCTGCAATCGCACCAGGATGTGGTTACAAATTGGATTAGTATTGCCAAGCAGATTCTTTCAGCAGGCTGGAAGCTCTAATCCATCGGTTATCTACTGAAACCCCTGGATGACATTAGTAGCTCTCACGGTTAGTTTTGAGATATAAACAGATACTTTTGAAAATAGGGAAAAGAAGATATTCAGAACACAGTATAGGGTGCTTGAGTATACCCCAGAAGACCTGAGTTCTAGCCCCAAAACCACTGCAAGTTGGTTCTGGAAACCCTACAGTTACTCGGCCTTTTAGACTTCAGATTTCCCACCGGTCAATGGTCTCATAATGACCAGCGTGAGGCCAAATATCCAGGATCCATTATTAACCCCCACAGGGCACATGAGATTGAAATCACCACTGCTGAGTTGTTTTTCTCAGTATTTCAGAGAATACTAGAAATAACCATCCTCCTGGATTCCAGCATTGGAGAAAAACCTAGCACGAGTCTGTTTCAGGAGAGGGTTAAAAAATACCAAAAAATATAAACAAGATTGTGGGAGGAGAAACTCATATAACCTGTAGGGGGCACTAAGGCACTTTTAGAAAAAGAATCATGCCTGGGCAGGAGAGGTACCTGTTACCCCAAGTGTAAGGAGGCGTATGACAGGCGTATGAGAATAAAAGGAACAGAGAGACACCTTCATTTATCATTCTTCATATGGTTCTGTTACTCCCTGCCTTCTATCTCAAGTAGACTGCCTGGACAGCAATCCATGATTATAAAAGATAAACTGCTAAGTGATAGGAGAAGGAAAAAATTCCAAAAAGAGAAGTTTCTTTCTAAGGGTTTGACAAATGAGCCTTTGCTACCTGACAATGTGAGGGTTTGCCATTTGATCAGGGTTAGAAAATCTAAGGAGAAAATGTTCAGTGCTCATGACATATGATTACTGGCAGAACTGTGGTGAATTACAGAAGGAATTCTAGGAGTCTCAATTCTGCCTTCACAGGATAGGGTCTAAAAGAATATCACAGATGAAAGACTCAAGTCAAGGCCTTTATATTGTGGGATTACTTCTCAGGAAGGAATGAATCTGATTAAGAATGATGCCCAGAGTTGCCCCTAACGTTTGTATAATATTTAACGATTTGTAAAGCCCTTTTATGTAGAAATTATTTTGCTTGATCCTCATGATGACCATTTTATATCTGAAGGTTTAGGGGGGTTAAGTGGCTTTGCCCAAAGTCACACAGTAAATTTCAGAGAGGAGCCTTTCGTGGAAATATTGATTTCTGGTGATTTTTAACAGATCATTGGGCTGCTCTGCAACCCAAGTGTGTTTGGGGGACTTATTCACAATGGGAAAATTCTGTTACAAACCCAAGAGATGTCAGTTTATGTTTTAGAGTGAAAATCAAACGGCAGATAGTCACAGAGCAAAATAAGGAAAATTTCTCATCGCATGTTTTGGACTTCCAAGAAGCCAACAGGAGTTTTCACAACATCCTGGAGCCAACACAAATGGCTAATCCTAACAGTATGCTAAATTGGCAGTCTTGTCGTCTGTGTGATCAACAGTGTGCCACGCTGCTTTCCACTCATCCTGTTACAGGTCCTCTGAGTAAAGGTATTGTTTCCAAAGGTCCCTCTCAGAAATGAAATAGAATTCTAGTAATAAAAATTAAGTAGAAGTAGAAGCATGTATGCCTTCCATTTCCCACCCTCCCCCCAACAGCAAAAAAATTCATTGCTGTCTATATTCCAAAACGCCATAGCCCCAGAGCCAAAGGGAATCAGGAGTCAAAACAGGAAGAACAAGTTTGGGTGTGAACTGCACCTGGAAGTCTCAGGTCTCAGGATGAGACATAATGATGTCATAAGCTCAAGGAGGGGCTTTGAAGTCAGACCAGGGATTGAAATCCAGCTCTGCCCCTTGGAAGTAGTTAGACTTAATGAGCCTCATTTTCCTATCTGTGAAATGGAAATAAAATACTGATCCTGCAAGTTCATGTGAGGTTCAGAAACAGTACATGTAAATGTATGGCACACAACCAATCCTTCATGATTGGTAATTAGAACTTTGGGATCCCCAATGCTTGGTGGGAAATGCGGCAAAGAGCAATGTTGAAAGGCCTGAAGACAAGTTTGACTGCCTTCCAAGCCTACCTAAAGCCAGCCCTGACATCAGGTCTTGGGTGGGTCTGCATATTCTCCAGGCCAAGGACTCTGTCAGTGTCATTTTACATTCCCGAGTGTAAGGATTTATTGTACTTTGATTTGTACTAGCCCTCCAAGATCAAAGATGGATTCTGAATGTTAGTTGTCAAATGAACGAACGATTTTGGAAATATAAAAGCAAAGCAATTCATGCTGCCTTAGGAATAGCTCATTTGCACAATCTAATAAGCTATTACATTGACATAGTTCCTCATTTCATCTATTAAATCTTCCATTTGAGTAAAACCAGTTTGTCACAACCAAATGCTACTATTATGTACACTTATGGACACATTGTATGTCTATAGTCAACCTAGAGTGTCTAACAAATGCTGGGATTTAAAAAAAAAAAAAAAGAAAGAAAGAAAGAAAAGAAAGAAACTAAGATCCCAAGGTCCAAAGATAACAATCTCTGCATCTCAAATATGATTGAATGTGGCTACATTTTTTAAAAGTGCTTCCAAAATGAATTGCTTCTAAAATTTTAGTTCTAGCACATAATCCACCAAACTAGAAATAGTTCTTAAAATAAATAAATAAATAAAGCCCAGCTGGAAAAGCTGTGAACGTAGACATCATGGATTGAAATGCCTCAGGTTAAAGACAGTTTTTAAATGGGCACTGCTGTGGGATGTGGTCCTGGAGTGAGGAACTCACTTTCCTCTCCCTGGAGCTTCTGTTCTAATCCTCCATCCAGGACTGGGCCAATTTTATATGAATTTACTTGCCTGGGGCCTGGGGAAAATGTTTATGTAAAGACTGACCTCTCTCCAGGTCTCTCAGCAGCTTGTTTGTGGTGTGGAAGAGGGTGCTCATTCACGTTCCTCTGTTCACTGTTGACTAAGACCTTGAAGGGTTCTTCAGGCTCCACTAGGCCCGAGAAGAGCCTATTGAGACTTTCGGCCTTTTTCTTGCTGCCAAGTTACTTTTTTATTAGGTTGATAAACTCCTCAATTGTTGAAAAGCAGGTGTTCAAAAAATGATTTAACTTATTCTCCTGGGGTTTCTGGGTGTGGGGGAGATAGATTTGTGACTGGGACCTACTGGGGTCCTCCATGACCTCTCTCTCCGACTCTAACAAGGTTTCTGGAATGTGATGGAAACACAGCACCACTTTTCAGAGAGAGCCATAGCCACTTAATCAATTTTCTTTCTTTGTCCCATCTCAATGCAGATATTTCTATATACATGTTAGTCTTTAAAATGAGGATTTCAGTAATTTGATGTTCACCAGGTGAATGCTACCAACCAGATAGGGTAAATACAGCTTTGCTAAAAGAAAGAAAGGAAAAGAGAAGGAAAGAGATGAGAGAAGGCCAGGGGAAGGTTGGAGAAGGGAGGACAGGGGAGGGGAGGGGATGGGAGGGCAGTGAAGGGAGGAGTAGGGAGGGAAAAAACAAGACAGAAAGCTCAGCCACAGTAACATGAGTACTGACTAAGGCTAAGTCTGGTCAGATGCCTGAAAGGCTTTAAACTGTTAATTTTCACATATTGCTCAAGTAAGCAAAACTAAAAGCATTTAATTTTTCTAATAATCTCAGACATGATTTTCTACAAATGTAATACACAATCTGTATTGATTACACTGTTAGTGAGATACACTTGTATTCCAAAGTGAAACATAAAATCATAGTTTAAATTACCCTTTTTGAAAGCTACTTTTTCCCCCAGTGTGTCAAAACAAAAAGTAGACTTGGGAGGGGGGGGGAGGAAAGACTTGCATTTCAATTGTTTCTTGAGAAACTAATTCATAACTGACACTAAGATGAACAGGGCAAAAACATGCAGCAGAGGACCATAGGAATACATTTCATACTTTTTTGAAACAAGTTGGATGTAGGGGTGTCATCCACGAGATCTTTTGAGGACAAAAAAGAACTTAACTGGAATTTAAAAAGAAAGAATAAACTTTCATGCTTCTGAAAAACAAAATTTTCTAGTATTATTTTTAAAATATTGACTTAATAAAGGTATTTAAATATTGATCCACTAAATATTCCACTTATATGCATGTAATAAAGATTAGATTATAAGCTTTTAGCATTATTTACAAAGGGTAGTATTTACATATAAGAGCAATTAATTTACCAAATCTAAGCAACCAGTTCCTGAACTTCTGTATCCCCCCAAAGCAATATAAGCAACTATGCAAAAATTTTGCACATTTTTAATGCTCTTCAGAAGAGTTCTATAGGAAAGGAAATTGTAAATATGCAAAGTGGTACGGGGAAGGGGTGATTAAAGGAAAAGCAAATTTATATTTGTAGTAGTGGAGGGTACTGTTGTTTTTGATTTGTTATATGCTTTAATCTGGCACGCTATTTCACCCTTCATGACACACATCAATACCTTCTTTATGTCTGGCTATTACCACTCATTTAAAAATCTATTTTACATGATTCTTTCAGCCAAAAATGGACCATAATGACACAGAATACAGCATGTGCTTCATAAATTCTGTAAGAATCAATACTTTGGCTGGAAATTTGTCAGTCTCTCAAAGTTATGCATCATTAAACTTTACTGTTATTACAGTGGACTCTTCTTCAAAGTTCAGTACCTAGCTCATATTGAAGAAAACACTTTCAGAGCCAAGAAAGGTTGAGAGAAGCAAAAGCTCCTCCCCATGGAGGTGATAATGATGCTTAATTTGCAAAATGCAAGTAGAACAGAAGCTATTTTGCTTCCGTATGGATAGAGATTTTGGAAGATTTAGGTCATGTTTACCTAAAGGTCATGGAGATGATATCCAAACAAGTTTGGAGAATCTGAAGTATATTCATCTACTGAGCAGACTCCACCTTTCCTCTGCTACTCTGACAATTACAGCATACAGGTTAAGGAAGGGATGGCACCTGGATCGTTCACCCATTTTAGTCCACTCTCTGACTCAGCTGGCAATGAGAACATCTCTTGTTTTGCCCTTTGTGAGAGGCCCTTAGTATTTGTCATGATGACTTTTTAGGCACACCTATAGGGATTCCAGCTGTAATCATGTCACCTACCAATGGCCTCGGGAGCGTCGGAAACAAATATTGGCATAATCCCCTTCATGAACTGTCTCCTGCTTGCCATTCCACTCTCAACAGGCAAGGTCTCACTATTCTAACCAGAATGAGATATTGAAAGTTCCCAGAACAGACCCTGCTCTTGCTGGTGGGTTCAAGGCCCTGGTTCCTGCAGCAAATTTCACTTGTCCTGTCCTTTCCCCTCTTAACTATTACTTTCTTTATGATTTAAAATATTTGTCACCTTCTCCAGGAAGTTCTCCCTGATCAACTTAGATTGAATTCAGTACCCCTCTATTCTGGTGAGCACCCCTGTATTTGTACCTAATGAAATTTATTTATTTGTGGTCTGGCTTCTCTATAACAATGACGACTTTGGCAGAAACTCTATCTTACTTACCATTGTACTCCCTCGCCCAGCGCACTGCCTGACAGAGTAGGTGCTCAAAACATCATCAGTTAGTAAATGAAGGAAGTCTTCCATGTGCTAAGTGAAAGGGTAAACACCAAAAATCTCAAAGAGGTATAAAACTTAGTTCCTGCTCTTGAGGAGCTTACAACAGGGCAGGGAAAAAAGAGCACAGATATAGATTTTTTTTTTTTTATAAGAAGAAGAAAAGAAAAGAAGAAAAATTATAAAAAGTGATTTTTATCAGCTTCAAGAAAGTCTTACTTTCTTTGTAATGATAGCCCCAAAAGATTATTTCTCATAGTCATTTAGAGACTATATGAATAAATAAAAAATAAATGGCTATTTGAATGAAGGAATTATATGAAACCAAAATAGCTTTCGTAAGTATGTTTTCACTTATTCCTGTGGCTGAAAGGTCTCATCCACTGGATTGTTGACAATGCCTCAGGGCCACATTGCTACATGGGAGATTTGGAGGCACAACAATTCCTCTGTATTCATTCCTTTACCCAAACTTTCAGCTCCAGCTCTATTTCCAAGTCGGTTCTAAGTTCTTAACATTTGTTCTTCGGAAAACACTGAACCCCCCCCCCCCCGCCAAAAAAAAAACAAACCCAAAACCTGATTCTCACTTCTTCAATGCAAATATAACAAAGTGCTCATGATAGTATCGGATACCTTATTAACTTTCGATATGTGTTCGTTTTTCTCATTTCATACCCCCTGATATCTTCGTACCACCCTTTCAGAAAAAGATGTCTAAGCTTAGAAGCAAGAGACATGGAAAAGGAAAGGAAACTTGACGAAACTTGAAGCCAGTTCTAGGACTATTTCATGCATTTGAAATCACAGTTCAGAGCTTAGTCACTTGAACTGGCTGCTAAACAATAGGAGTTGCTCTTGGTCTGGGTAGGAGTAAGCAAGCTGGAATCTGGTACAGATAAGATCCTCACCCGTCCATCATTCTGGCTGTGTGCCCTTTCCCTTCCACAATCTTCACCTCTGATTTTTCTATCAACCTGCGAGGGGCCTGGGAGTAGGTCATCCTCCCACCGTATGCTGAGAGGCAGCCTGGCATGGTGGGCTCTGGAGTCAGAAATTCCTGACTCAACCTGGCCCTACTATTTAGCCTCCCCAAACCTCCTTTTTTATTATTTGTGGAGACACAATTAATACCCAGTCATACTTTAAAATCTTTTGAGGATAAGTGCTAATTAATATAAAAGTAATGGCATAGGTATGCTCTGATCTTGATGAGAGAAAATCCTCTTCTATGTAGGTAAATGATTAATGTCAGTTGTATAAATACTATAAAAAGTTGGTATCATGCACAGTTCAATAGTGCTATGGCACATTACAGTATATGGTCTGTGCCCAACAGACTATGGTTTATATTCTTAAAAATATGCCTACCTGGGCACCTGGGTGGCTCAGTCAGTTAAGTGTCTGCCTTTGGTTCAGGTCATGATCCCAGGGTGCTGGGATGGAGCCCGCATTGGGCTCCCTGCTCAGCGGAGAATCTGCTCCCCCCTCTCCCACTGCTCCCCCTGCTCTTGTGCACTCTCTCTCCATCTCTCTCTACAAATAAATAAATAAACACTTAAAAAATATATACCTACCAAACAATTTTGCACTTGTTCAAAATTCAATACGTGTTAACTGAGTAGAATTGATAAAATAAGAGATGATTCTCAAAGAATGGCAAGAATACACTCCTTTTTAGTCTTATTACCGTTCATATAATAATTTTCAACATTGCTGAGTTTTTTGAGTTCACATGGAAGATTTTGAGTCTATCAATAAAGTCCCAGAAGGTCTTAAAGAAAAGAAATGAGTTTTCTGACCTACTATAGTGTTGTATTTTTCCTCTGGGGAACAATATTTTATTTTCTTTTATTTGGCTCATATGATAGTGTCCTGTACACACCACGGTGTCATATCTAAGGGAAACTATTTACATCATAAACACCTTTAATATCTTGGCTTTCATATATATCCTACCTGTGTACCTGCAAATAAATTTTTGTATTTATTATTGCCATTTTCCAACGATGGCAGTTAGATGTCCTGCTCTTCAAAAATCAGAAGATTACAGTAATTTTCTGCCAGAAGAAAGTAAAGTGACTTCAGAAATAGACACGTTTTCCTAATTCACACAAAGATACCAAGAGACCCGCAGCTGCCCTGTCTCCTCAATGCCTAACAGCACTGAGAAGACAGTAGAATGGTAATAAATACTTGGTGAATGAACAAGTGGATAGAGAAAAGCTCTCAAAAGAGTATGAGTATTGTAAAGGATTGCAACAACAGAAGGCAGTATTATGAATAGTCAAGATCCCAAAGCGTGCAGTCAAAAACACCGGAGAACTTTCAGTTCTGAGAAGTTTTAGTTTTATAGCTCGGCATATCTTGGGTGGGTTATTTAACCTTGCCATGCTTCATTTTTCTCATCTCTAAACTGAAAAAAATAATAGCATCCATTTTATAGGTTGCTGGGAGGAGTGAGTGAGTTAACCCATACAGAATGCCTGGTATTGTGTCGTGTTCAGTAGCGGTCCAGAGGACCATATTCTATAGTCAGAGTCCATAGACTACAGTCTCTATCTTTTTAATGTGCATGACAGTTTTGCATACATTAGGAATCCAACACATATTTTTGGTTTGAATAGAAATGGTGATAAGAATAAAATTGTGGAAATACCCTCCTAGAACTTTAGAATCTTATTATTGTTAAAATCAAGACAAATGTTCAGGAAACAAATGCGTGGGCAATGAAGGTGACCTTGGTGAAGGAGGAGGAGGCAGAGGAGAAAGAGGCAAGGGCAAAGAATTGGTCAATCAGGAGTCAGTCAAAAACAGTCTTCACGACGGCTTACAAGTCCCTCAAGATCTATACCACCACCCCATTCCCCAGGCACATTGACCACCAGCTATCTCCCTGCTCTCTCCTTTTCTGCCTCTGTTCCAGCCACAGTCACCTTCTCTCTCTTCTTGAATGTATCACACACACTTCTGCCTTAGGGCTTTCATTGAGGCTACTCTCTTTGCTTCAGATGCATTTTCTTCAGATATTTGTTGGGATAATTTCCTTCTTTCTTCAAGTCTTTGCTCCAGTGTCACTTTTTCAGCCTCCTGTTAATACCAGCTGGGTCACCACAACCCTCACCTTGCCCCCATACACCCTTCCCTGGCTCTACTTTTTCTTTATCTTAGGCACATATCACCTTCTAACAGATTATATAATTTATTTGTTTTGTTTGTTATCTACTGTCTCTCTCCCTTCACCCAAGCACCCCCACCCATGGGAATATAAACTTAAGGAGGGTGGAGTTTTTTGTCCATTTTATTCACTGATATAATCCAAAGACCTGGCATGGTACCTGACTCATAATAGGTGTTAAATAGATATTAGTAGCAAAAGTTTTAATTTTTTAAAAATTCTTTTCCGTCTTGCTATTTTTTTTTTCTTTCTGTTTAAATCCAATAAGAAGGGGCACCTGGGTGGTTCAGTTGGTTAAGTGACTGCTTTCGGCTCAGGTCATGATCCCGGAGACCTGGGATCGAGTCCCACATCGGGCTCCCTGCTTGGCAGGAAGCCTGCTTCTCCCTCTCTCACTCCCCCTGCTTGTGTTCCCTCTCTGGCTATGTTTCTTTCTATCAAATAAATAAAATATTTTTAAAAAATTTAAATCCAATAAGAATTTTCATTTTGCACCGATATTACTTTGGTTATAGGATTTCCATGAAACAATTAATATTCTGTATCCTGGCCTAGTTCTAATATGTGCAAACACCATACACAGCTTAGAAGAGCAAGATTTTGCTTTGCTTTGTTTTGTTATGTTCAGCCAAACCTCATGACTTTTGGGCAAATCACAAAATAAGAAGTTTGCATCACCTACATAAAAACACTCCTGATTCAAATCTTTCTTGAAGAAGCTAAAATATTTTTAAAATATTATATCCAGGTACAACAACTAGTGCATAAATGGCTTTTCAAGGAGGCTAATCAACATTCACAATCATCAATATGTATTTCTGGATGTAAAGAAAAGTACAGTTGAATACATAATTAATAGAAGATAGGACAAATATGAGTAGATTAGGGAACTTTTAGGATGGGGGTGTTTAGATAAGATATGCAGAAATTTAAAACTCTTGAAACTCTTAGGTAGGTAAGAAAGGTAATTCAATTGGAAACACCTGAAACTTTGTTCTGTATATACATTCCCAAGTGTGTGTATATATATATATATATATATATATATATATATATATATCCACTCCACCCACACATATTTTCATTAAAAGAGTAGGGAATAATTATACCCAGACATGTATTTTAATGTACTAAATAGATTACCAAGATCTCAACCAAAGATTGAGATGTTAACCTTTTTTTCCTAACGTGACAGTTTCTCTTAATCTACACTTAAATTTTTCTCTTGCTCAATAAGTCTAAGTAAGTATTATATGTTTCCACTTAACCCCAAATATTAAATTACATACTGGAAAGTATAATTTATATAGAGACTTTGTTAATTTGATACTATTTCCTAGTAGATATTTCTATTTAAGAGTTTAACAAATTTCATTTTTAATTTTTTGTGAACTGTATGAGTTTTTCAGTTTTTTGTTTGTTTTATAAATATTTATTTATTTATTTTAGAGAGTGCATGAGCAGGAGGGGCAGAGGGAGAGGGAAAGGGAATCTCAGGTGGACTGAGCATGAAGATTGAGTTGGGGCTCCATCTCACGACCCTGAGATCATGACCTGAGCTGAAACCAAGTCAGAGGCTTAACCAACTGTGGCACTCAGGTACCCATTTGTTTGTATTTTAGACTCTATTTTCAATCTCTACACTCAATGTAGAGCTCAGACTCACAATCCCAAGATTAAGAGTTGCATGCTCTACCCACTGAGCCAGCCAGGCTGTTTTTCAGTTTTCTTTCTTTTTTTTCTTTTTTTTTTTTAAGATTTTATTTATTTATTTGACAGCGAGAAACACAGCTAGAGAGGGAACACAAGCAGGGGGAGTGAGAAAGGGAGAAGCCGGCCTCCCACTGAACAGGAAGCCCAACGTGGGTTTTGATCCCAGAACTCCAGGATCATGACCCAAGCTGGAGGCAGATGCTTAATAACTGAGCCACCTAGGTGCTGCAGTTTTTCAGTTCTCAAAAGAAATTTGATACCATAATTCTATGAATCTTAGGATATGTTTTTTTGTATTTACTATCTGTTCAGTAGCTTGTTTAGAGAATTTTTTTTATTCAGGTTTAATTGTTTAATTTCTAAATCCAAGGAGTTAATCCTAGAAACTTAAGTATTATAAAAGAAAAATTAATTTTAAATTAATATTATTTCTATAATATTTCATAAAAATCTATCATCCTGGAAAGCATTTCATTCATTATTCATTCATTCACCCATCAACAAATATTTCTATACTCCTTTTTACCAAAGCAAAGCTTGACTTTTTGACTTTGATTTGTGGAAATTCATTGTTAGGTAGATACCACATTGTTCAGGATGCTGCGATATGTTGTATTTAGCTGTCAATATCTGTAAACATTTCTCAATATGACCTGTGAATGTTGAGCTGTTTACAGTATTTCCTGCAATTATCTCTTCAGAAATGTGACAGAGGAAATGGGTTCGTGTCACCCATAGGATTTGAGAAGCATCTAATGAAAATCATTGTCGCTTGGCTTCTATTTTAAGACATTACATGCCAGTTATTATCATGCACTGACATTATTTTTGTGTCTTGCAAAATATTTTAGAACGGCTTCCTTCTTATTCCTTGACATTCTCCTGGTGTTTAGGACATTATTATTTACATTTTCAGTGGGAGTTTTTGATTACCTGGATTCTTCCTATCCAAAGGAATAGCTTATATGTGTTCATTGATATTTACAAAATGCTGATTGATTCCTTCCATAGGACTAAGAATGTTAGGAATGTAAAACCAAATGGGTGGATGTAGTTAATATCTTTAAATTCAAATTATGGAATAATTATTATAAAAATAGCTAATAGTTCCTGGGTTCCTGGGTGTTTTGTTTTCATGACTTTTGTTTTCTTTATTTTCTTTTTGACTTTTGTTTTCTTTAAAGAGCACCTATGAAGTAGTATAGATAGTTTTACAAATGAGGAAAGGGAGGATCAGAGATATTAATAACTTCTTCAGTGTCTCAGAGTAGTAAATAGTAAATCCAGACACAGCTCAAGTGTTTCTAATCCCAAAGCAATGATTTTATCCACTATGCAGTTTTCATAGTTATTAACATCAAGCCTGTTTCCAAAATTAATTCTGGATAGTGGGATGGGCACTGTATGCATAAAAGGTAGGGAGAGGAATCTTATTAGTCAGTGTATCTGTTACATATTGCTGTGTAACCAATTCTTTCCATAACCTAGCAGTTTGAGGCAACAAACCCTTCATCTCACAGTTTCTGAGCCAGGAATTGGGACCCAGCTTAACTGGATCCTATGGATCAGGTTCCCATAAGCCCACAATCAAAGTGATCCCCAGAGCTGCAGTCACCTCAAGGTTAGACTAGAGGCTTGCTCAGATGGTTGGTGACAAGATTCAGTTCCTTGAGTGTTGTTGGACTAGAAGCCTCTGTATCTCATGAGCCATTGGCTGGAGCCCCTCTCAGTTCCTTGCCACACAGGCCTTCCCATAGGGCAGGCAGCCTGGAGAATGGCAGCTGGCTTCCATCGGGATGAGCAAGCCAAAAACAACAGAGAGTGAGTAAGACAGAAGACAGTCTCTTTGACTGTAAAGTCATCTCAGAAGTGATATACCATCCCACTTACCATGTTTTATTCATCAGAAGCAAGGCACTAGGTCCCTCCTCACTCTCCAGGGGAGAAGATTTTACATGAGTACTAGGAGGAGGGTATTACTAGGTGCCATCTTAGAAGTGGCCCACCATAGTGAAGAAAGTGTTCTCAGAGGAGATTGAAGACCAGTGACTCTGGTCTATGTCTAGCTGTAGCAAAACTCCTGAACCGAATGTCCTTCAGTAGCCTCCATCTTAATTCACAGAGTGTAAAGTCATACAGATCATAGCATATGGACCTCCAGCATACCCTGAGAAACACTGCAGGTCTGCCTAGGAGTCACATCCACCAAAATTCTTTTATTTTTCCCCAGAACTAAATATTCATTTAAAATATCAGAAAAATAAATGGTAAGTGTAAGTAGCCATTTTTTCTGTGTATTATACTGAAAAGAAGGCAGCTTCTGGAATCTTCTGTCCATGTTTAAAGAGACATTTCTAATATGCCAGCTGTTTGAACACAGGCAACTCCCTTACCCATCAGAGTTTCAGTTTCTGGACTATGCTTCAAAGACATACTAAATCTCACAGTGCTACTATGAAGATTAACTAAGATGCTCTGTACAAGATCATTTTGTTAACTGGAAAGTACAACATATTTTGTCAGCACTCCCCTTAGCTACAGAAAAGGACAGATTGTTAAGAACCGCTGCCGGGCAGACTATTTAACTGTATTATTAGAGCAATAAATATCTTGGGAATATGGATAATAAATGAACTATGCTTTTACCATATTCAAAATGTACCATTAGTAGTCCATTTGCTGTTGATATACGAGAGAGAGAGAGAAAGAGAGAGAGAGAGAGAGAGAGAGAGAGAGATTTCCAGGCGTTTTTTGCCTCAGAGGCACTTGTGTTTTTAGAACTCAATTGCCTGACCACACTGCAGAGATTCAAGGCAACGCATAAACTCTCTACAGCGTCAGAACACACTGGCAGCGTGCACTTCCTTCAGCCGTTTTCCTTCATTCTATGCTGCCCCCTACTAAAATATTCCCATTGTGTGTGTGTGCCTTTGACTTGAGAGAAAACATTTTCCCATTTCATGTAAGAACTACATGGAGTTTAGGCCCCTGATGGACCAGCAGAGTACATTAGCCTTTTCTTCTTTAGTGGCCCAGATTGAAATCTCATCTAATGTTTTCCCATTAGAAATGAGATGGCGAGATATTTTCTGGGAAGTGATTTAGGTATACTAAAACAATCTATAAGGATCTATTGATTAGAAGTTGACTTGACTCAAACTTGATTTGTGTATCGTAAAGTACCTTTGGAGGTGATGTGATTGACAGTGCAGAATAGACTTGGGGCAGGAATAGTTAAGATCCTTCAGCTCTTTATGAGGTACATGGACAGGCTTATCTATAGAGAACAAAAATTGAGAAAGAAAAATAAGAAACTCAGAGTACTGAAATATTGCATACTCTGGATTTGGTTGCATATATAAATTCAAACAAACAAACGAAAAAGGGATTTGCATACAGAGAGTTACAAGAGAAAGGAAATTCGAGGGTATTTCAATGAACTAAAAAAAATATTCTTGTTCCCACAAATATGTACTGGTTGCCATTAGGTTATTCGTAACTAGCTTTGGTCAATCACATAGTTTTTTGTTTTGTTTTGTTTTGTTTTTTAAAGATTTTTATTTATTTGACAGAGAGAAACACAGCTAGAGAGGGAACACAAGCAGGGGGAGTGAGGGAGAAGCAGGCTTCCCGCCGAGCAGGGAGCCTGATATGGGACTCCATCCCGGATCTCCAGGATCATGACCTGAGCCGAAGGCAGTGGCTTAACCAACTGAGCCACCCAGGCGCCACCAGTCAATCACATAGTTTTAAAATAACTTTACCAGCAGATAATAATAGCATTACCTATTTAACTGTAATCAAATAAACAAAAGACCTTAAATTAATGACCTGCCCATAATCTTGTAATACAACATTGTAGAAACTAAAAAAAAAGATAAAATGATTATTTAAGAATTTCACAACAAGGGTGCCTGGGTGCCCTTCAGTTAAGTGACTGCCTTCAGCTCAGGTCATGACCTCAGGGTCCTGGGATCACCCCCGTATCGGCCTCCCTGCTTGGCAGGAAACCTGCTTCTCCCTCTCCCACCCCCCTGTTTGTGTTCCCTCTCTCACTGTGTCTCTCTCTGTCAAACAAATAAAAAATCTTAAAAAAAAAAAGAATTTCACAACTAGAGTAAAAGGATAAAATATATATTAACATAATACGTCAAACCCTAGCCAATTATAAAAATGCAGGCACCTGTTGCAAATTTTGTATCCGTTCTCTCCTTTCACTCCACAGATTTACTTGAACTCAATTCATCATGTAAGCAACAGTTGAATAATATGATATTAGGTATTTCCAGGCATATTTTGCCTGAGACAAAGCTGAAACAAATATTTACTTTTTCATATAACTAGGAAATTAATATCTCATAGTTGTAAGGTTTTTTTAGGCTAATGAAAGAGACCCCCAAGGCAAAAATGATCCATAGGATGAGCTTTATTGCCAGCACCCTCAGGCGAGGTTCTGCGACTCGGAAGAGGAGAGTCTGGGAGGTCATGCCCCGGTTGGGGAGTGTGCGGCTTTTGAAGCCTTATTGGTTCTGGGTCTGGATTCGGGTGAGTTTCTTTCCCATATTAGACAAGGGAACATGGAGTCCCTAGGTGATTGGCTGGGGGTGAGGAAAGTCCAGATGAGGGTGGGTGGTCCCTGGCTGGAAAGTTCCAGATGGAAAGTTCTGGTTTTCCGTCTAGGTTTCGATGTACTGGAGATGACATGGTGGCCATGGCTGCTTTGGCGGGAAGATCAGCCATCTTGACCCAGTCTGTGATGTCTGCCATTTTGTCTCTCAGCCAGACCAACAATAGTATTTTATTTATTCTGAAGATAATTCTTTAAACTTGTTTGAAGAAAATTTAATCATGACATTGAAAAAGACAGAAGCCCAGTTAATGTGAATAAATAATAAACTTGAAACAATTAAATGTAAATTAAATTTTATCTGAGTAGCTCAACTTTTTGTAGAAAGCAGTTAAATACATCTTGTAGTGTTTATATATACAAAGTATCTCAAAGAACAGACATTCCCTAGCAAATTAAAATCTGTAGTATTTAAAATCCCCCCAAAACAAAAAAAAAATTTTTTTTAAATAACATAAAGATTGATCTTTTTAGATATTACCTATTTAGGAATAAGTATGACCAGAGCTACAAATTAAGATAATCCATTGCTGTGGAAATGGCTATCCTTTGTGAAAATCTGGTTGAAATGCACTGTTCCATGTGGTAGCCACTAGCAACAGGAGCTATTTAAACTGAAACAAATTAGTATAAGTAAAATCAGAAATCTGGTACCTCCCTTGTACTAAGCACACTTGAAGCAGGCAATAGCCATGTATTGCAGCTGTGGTTTGGGCCACCGTGGTAACAGTGCATTCCCACCGTCTAGAGAGTGCAATCAGACAGCACTGAAGTCTACTTCCCATCTGCCATGAGACCACGTATGGTCCGTGTCATAGGTAGAATCAGAACTATGAAGAGCACTTGATATTCTGGCCCAACTGCTGGTAATTAGACAGCATATCTCTTCCTCTTTAAAAGTTAATGAACACACAATATCATGGCCTAAGGTGTTCCATTAAACTATGAAAGTTATAACAAAATGAGTGTTGGAAATACATATCGGGTTCAATGTAGCACTGAAATATGCTTATCAAGTCTCCATTTGTCCTCTGTGTTTGGAAAGAAGTTAATGGAAAAGAGTACATTGTACACTAATGAAACAATATTATCAAAGAAAGTTCTTAATGTGTGTAAAGATTAGAATGTCACTGAAATGAAATACCTGAGAGCAGAATTGGATTCACTTTGGGGGTGGGGGGAGAAAAAGCTTTTTCTCCTCATATTCCAATATTTTGTTCTTGTAAAACTTAAACTGAAGGTTTTTAAAGGTTCAAAGTCATCAATAATAAGGTAAGTCATAGTATTTTTTTGTATCTGAGCAGTTGCTATCCAAGGATCTCAAAGTAATACATTGCCTTGCTGTAAAACATTAAAAAAACAGTCAGTGGGCCCAGTATTTTCCTAGCATTTGCTGCCGGCTGTGGTGGTAAGTGAAATACAATGGTTTCACAAAGAAAATCAAGAATTCTGGAACTTCAAATTTAACCATTAGTATGATGATTTAAATAGAAGGCAGATTTTTGTCTGAAAAAATATAGTGGTGTTTTTCACTGTCAAAAAAAGAACAGCTGAGGCAATGGCTTTTCTTCGTGTAATCTATTTCTAGAAACAGGGATCATTGTCTCTGAACTTTCCTGACCTAAGCCTGTTCTTTTTTGCTAAAGTCATTAAAATGATTAGAACCTCAAGGAGGGTTACAGTGTTCTATTCTTTCTTTTTAACTTACGCTGAACTGAATCAACCAGCTTTAAGTTCTGCCTACACCCTATTAATCCCATCTAGCTCTTCTGTCTGTCTGGATGAGTTTCTTCAACAGATTCCTTGAATATGCGTTAAAAAACATAAATCACTGGATTAAACTTGTAGGGAATGATGAAAGCTAAATTCGTGTATATACATGTGGTGGGACAAATGGACCCTTTTATTATTTAACCTGAATGAAAGCAATAAATTTGAAACAGGTTTAACTGATGATATTGGTAATCCACAACAGATTTCGTAAGTGTTTTTGAATGAACATCGGTTTTGTTCAATAATCCCCTGGATTAAAGAAGGGTTAGATAACTCAAACAACCTGCAAAGCACCATATTATTTTGCTATTTATCTTTTATTTTTACCAAAAAACATTATGTGTGGTTTAGGCTTTAGCAAATTAGACCAAAAATTTCATTTGTCTTTGTGTTTTTTTAAATTTGTGGTCGGGGTTAGGCTATATAATTTTACCTGTTTTCTTGGGTAGCAGCCTGTTCTTCATCCTCTATTATTTTTATATGTAATATTATGCAGAACTAGTATATATCTTATTTTCCAATATAATGACAATAGCCTTTTCTCTTAATTACTTGCTTTACTGACCCCCCCATACTGAGTTGAGGTGTTATAAATTGTATAAACTCTAAGATGTGGAATAAAACTCCTTTAAAATTCTACTACGGATTCACTTTTTAATATTTTATTTATTTATTTGACAGAGAGAGAGATCACAAGTAGGCAGAGAGGCAGGCAGAGAGAGAGGAGGAAGCAGGCTCCCTGCTGAGCAGAGAGCCCGATGTGGGCCTGGATCCCAGGATCCTGAGATCGATGGTGACCTGAGCTGGAGGCAGAAGCTTTAACCCACTGAGCCACCCCAGTGCCCAGTTGTCAAAAAACAAAAAGAATTATGGAAGAATTCTTACTTGGATACTTGAAGTCCATTCTAATGATAATTAAAAACAAATAATTGCTAACATTTATGTAACAATTACTACTTCCTAGGAAGTCTTTTCACCCATTACCTCATTGAATTCCTCACAACAATTCTATGACATAGGGGTAAATTATACTCTCATTTTTCTAGATGAGAAAACTAAGTAATAGAGCTAATAATCTCCCCAAGGTCATGCACCTAGCCAGTGGTAGATCCAAGGTTCAAACACAAGCTGTGTGACATCAGAACCCACATTCTCATGCACCATGTTAGTTATCTTTTTTTTTTTTTAAGATTTATTTATTTTAGAGAGAGGGAAAAAGCATGTCCACACATATATGCACATGTCCAAGCAGGGGGAGGGGCACAGGGAAAGGGAAAGTATCTCAAGCGGACTCCCCACTCAGTGCAGAGCCTGATGTGGGGCTCAGTCCCCAGGACCCTGAGATCACGGCCTGAGTGGAAACAAAAGTAGGACGTTTAATCAACTGAGTCACGTGGGGACCCCCACCATGTTAGTTATCTATTGCTGCATAATGAATTACCCCAAAATCAGTGGCTTTAAAACAGTAAACATTGATTATCTCATAGTTCTAAGGGTCAGAAATTCAGGAGTGACTTAGCTGTATGGTTCCAGCTCCAGGTCTCTTAGGTTGTGATGGAGATGTCAGCAGGAGCTGCAGTCATCAAAGGCTCAACTGGGACCTGAGGGTATGCTTCTAAGATGGCTTGCTCACTGGATATTCATGAATTGCCTCAGTTTCCTCATTAGCTGTTGGCAGATGGCTCAGTTCCTTGTCACATGGACCTTTCCGGAGAGCTGCTTGAGTGTCCCCCAGACATGATAGCTGGTTCTTTCAGAACACGTCAGAAATCAGAATGCCTTTTATGACCTGGACTCAGAAGTCACACTCCATAATTTCCACAATGTCCTATTGATTACACAAGACAGCGCTATTCTGTGTAGGATGGGACGACACAAGAAAGTGGGTATCAAGAAATAGATAACCCTGGAGCCTGCCTACAGTACGTCCTGAAGTATTCCACCTCCAGATACAAGCCCTATATTCCCAGCATAGAATATAAAAACTTAGACATAAAATTTAGACTTTCAGTTTTTCATGTCTATACTTAATACTGAACAAAAGAACAGCAGCGAAATGGAATTCCAGCTGCTACTGATTTAGGTCTTTAAGAATTTCCAGAATAATATTTTCATCACATTCAAATATAGGAATAAAACATATCCAAAAGGTGATGTTAAATGTAATTTCAGCCATCCATCATTTTGCTCCTACTCAAACTGCCAAGGGTTGTCTATGCTACTTCTGTAAAGGGCTAGGTAGTCAATATTTTCAGCTTTGCAAGCCACATAGTCCCTCTTGCAACTTTTCAATTGGAGCATGAAAGCAGTCATAGACAATATGTAAGTGAGTAAGTGTAACTATGTCCCAATAAAACTTTATAGATTTGGCCCACAGGACATAGTTTACCAAGCAATGGTCAAAACCATTTTTTAGGTGGACTTTTGAACAGTTACTACTTTGATTTAAGGTAACTACATTTATTTTAAGTTTTATGTGACAGAATCATATTACGTGGTTTTGTCCTGGCCCATAAAATACTGCACAATTTCAGAAAAGTTGGCAACATTGTCAAGATAGAAACAGAACAAAATAGATAAGACAAACAATTTACACACGAAATCTTCACTCTAAAAATACCAAGCAATTCTCCAGTATAAACTAACTGGAGGGGAGGATGAAATTTTGAAAATTCTTAATTCTGTTGATATCTGTTTGATGAATATTTCATATTTTTGTCTGACCTTGAATTGTCTAGACTATACACTGTGCCCAGCATAGAATAGGCATTCAGTAAATATTTGTCAAATGAATTAAACATCTTACCTCTCTTACCTCTTCTATACCACACACTCCTTACCCCCAGGCCTTCGCTGCCTTTTCTCGTTTCTTCAGTACGTTTCTCAGAACATATTATGATATATGAAGTTCGCTATGAGTCTGTTTTTAAGAAGTCACTCAACAAAAAGTAAAGGGCAGGTAAGAAATAGCTATTGGAAGATAATTGAAGATATAAAGACTTAAAAACAAATTGGAAAATTACAGAATAGAATGAACATTGACTTCAGACAGACAGGCTAACAGGAGCAATGAAGCATCAGACAACAGAGTAATTGGTGAGGAATTTACTGGCCTCTGACAAAGCTGTTAAAGACCAGTTCAATTTAGTCATTCTCACTTTTACTTCTGTTATTTTTACTTTGAGGCCAAAATTCCATTCTAATGTAGTTATATCCATAATGTAAAAAGATGTCCACTACAGTGTTTATTTATTCATTTGAACAAATGTTCACTGAGTGCTTACACTGTACTAAGCACCATGCAAGGGGCGCCTAGGTGGCTCAGTCATTAAGCATCCTCCTTCAGCTCAGGTCATGATCCCGGAGTCCTAAGATAGAGCCCTGCTCAGTGGGAAGCCTGCTTCTCCTTTTCTCACTCCCCTGCTTGTGTTCCCTCTTTAGCTGTGTTTCTCTCTGTCAAATAAATAAGTAAGTAAGTAAGTAAGTAAGTAAGTAAGTAAATAAATAAATAAATAAAATGATTTATGCACTATGCAAGTTTTCAGAGTTACAATGGAAAACCAAGCAAGGACACTGCCTTAATACACTTAGGGGCTGAATACAGAAAGACAGGCATGGTAAACACAAACAGTGACATATCCAACTTCAATGAATTGCCCATTAAGCAGATGTATTAAACTTTAATATTCTGGTCCCAAAGTTAATACCAACTGTGTAATTCAGCTATTTTTACTCTTCAAAACAAAAGCAACAACAACAAAACAATAACTAAATACTGGAATACACTGCTTTATGACTGTGTTCCAAAAAGTGCAAATTATTAACAGCTTTTTAAGGAGAAAGAAAGTTTCATAGCCTTTTTCATTTATTTTGTAAAATGCTGGATTCAACATAAACAGGTTTTTTGGGCTGGACTTCTCAGCGCCTATAATGTGGTAATAAGCATTATAACTTCCTCAGAGGGCAAACACAGTTTGGTGTCTTAAAATGTATTTGATGAGAGCACGCTTTTTTAAAGGAAATATCAAATACCTAGCAGGATATCAGTGTTTCTTAGAACATAGTTTAATTCTGTACAATTAAACCATGTACAATTTCACGTGCTTTAATCAAATCATATGTATTACATTCTAGGAGAGCTAATTCTTTAAGTGAAATATTTAAATAAATCTTCTTGTTAGGTGACAGAGTGTTTTTGCAAAGTTCTCTAATTCTGAATCCTTCAAATCCAGAATTTGGTTGCTCCACTCTTTTTTTTTTAAGATTTTATTTATTTATTTGACAGAGAGAAACACAGCTGGAAAGGGAACACAAGCAGGGGGAATGGGAGAGGGAGAAGCAGGCCCCCCCACAAAGCAGGGAGCCCGATGTGGGGCTCCATCCTGAGATGACAAGCCAAGCTGAAGGCAGACGCCCAACAACCAAGCCACCCAGGCGCCCCTGCTCCACTCTTTAAAAGAAACATTTGCCATGATCCCATTGAAGATGATCAATTTTACTAATCCTCAACTAATTATGAAACAGCCTTCAGTGGAGCACAGGATGAATCAAAGGATGAGCATATTAAACCAAATGAGGGTAGCACTCAGCTGTGTCTCCCACTTAAGCCCCCCTTTTTTTTTGCCTTTCTCCAACTTTTTCTCTCTTCTTCTTAATTTCTCTTTTCTTTCTTTTCCTCCTCTATTCTTTTTGGTTGTTTGTGTATTTTGTTTCATTTTGCTTTGGTTCTTCTTCCTTTTACTCACTTCCCTTAGGAATGACAAAGTCCATCTATGGCCACCAAAGGTTTAAATTTAACCCTATGATGGCCATGACAGCAGCAATATTTCAACACATTTTCTAATTCATATGTGGAAATGGAAATAGTGAAGTAGGCAGCTCATTCATAGCCATGGAAGGGATAAAGACATTGTCATTGTCAGCACAAACTGACATCTGGTTTCCCAATCTCCTCTCTACGGCTCCATTGATACTGGCTGAATCTTGCACTAAGTACTTTTGGAAGGTAAGACTGCGCGATCTTAGTGCATATGTGTGGAGGGGAACTTCTTCTTAGGTAGGATCTGACTTACACAACTTTTGCCTCCAAATCTGACAGCCGATACTTGAGTTGTTCATATTTTAAGGTCTTCTCTCAAACCTTGATTTTGAGCCATAAAGCACTGTTTGGAGAAGACACAGAGTTGTAGAGATAACTCAAATAAAAATCATTTCCAAGTTGTTAGGGAAGTCTTCAATTGAACTGGTAAAAACAGGAAACAAAGCTAATGCAGACAATATTTCTGGGGAGTCTTGCTTCATAACTGCAAGTGTTAGATAATGTCAACAAGACTTTATTCAGATTACTTAAAAATAATATAATAAGTCATTATAAAATGGAGATCAAATGGATACCTACAAAATTATTTTTTTGGAAAAGTTATAAGCACTTTTAAAAGAAGCTTATGGGAATCCCTACAGGCTTAAGTGGGAAAATCATCTAACATGTGGTGAATACTTATTGAAGGGAGGCTGGGGGTATGAAAATGAAAATGGTTTAAGCTAAAGAATGAAGGAAAATCAGAGATTGGTAACTGACCAAAGGAAGCACCTGCTTTCCGGAAATTAAAATCATGTATTAGGCAGCTCTGACTTAATTGCCAAATGGGGTGCAGCCCAGTCTCTAATGTAAAAGGGTCCCAAATTATAATTGGGCATCATGGATTAAAATTCAATACCTGAAAATTTCCTCAGAAATGAATAGGCTAGTGGGACAGACTGCAGAGCCCAGTACAATATGCTTCCCGCAGCTGACACTGGCAGGTCACTTTATTTGGCACCAAATAAAGTTCCCAAGTGGTCTTTAAGGGTATTCAGCTGCTGAGTGCTTATTTCATTCATCCCTTATTGTGCTGCCAGTAGCAGATCCAAAGAAGGAGCATGAATCAGCCCTGAGGATGAAATTTTCTCAGGCTGAGGGGTGGGGACGCAAGTGGACTAACTTCCCTGCTTTAGCGGGACCTCTGTGAGCAGCAGTACGGGCATTGTGGGAAATGCCCTTCACAGAATACCGGCTGTTCAACTGGGAATCTGGGGAAAGGCAGGATGAATGAATTGCAGGATACTGCCAAACAGATATTGTTTAGTGGGGAACAGGTCTTTTTAATGAGAAACTTTACACGTATTCTTTGTCATGATCATATAACTTAGAAAACTGTGAAGCAAGGCTGCGGTTCCCCTTCCTGTGCACCTCCAGACGCATCGGAGAGGCTGACCCCTCACATTTCCTGCATGAAGCTAAAACTACGGCATTAGCATTATAGTTAGCTCTCTTTAGCTGCTTCTTTGTAAGGCACCTGGAGCACGAAAAGTCGATCCATTCAATAACTGTATTTTTTATATGTGCTCATTTCATAGCATGTACTCAATATGGGAGTGTGCTTCCTTGTTTCTGTCAATTCTAGTAGAATTTTCTAATCATAAAATTGTATTTTGTGTCTTTTCCCATGCCTGCTTAAGAACTGCAGGGGCTACAAACAATTCCACTGAGGTCATGAACCTGTCTGATGAACTACAGATGAATGTAAAATATGCTTTTGAGCTTAACAGGCCTTATTAATGTGCAATTCCAGTACACATTTTTTATTTAAATTCATGGAAAGGTTAAAAGGCAGTAGTTTTTATTATTGTTTTGCCTTTGGTTTAGGACAAATTCTGCATGTATCTACAACAGAAACAGTCTGCTAATTATTTCATATAAATCACTGTTAGCATCAGTATCTAATGGTGCTACTATTACTGAATATTAAGAGTCTTACATTTCCATTAGAATTAGGACCAAGGGCTAATTATTTTAGTTAAAGCTAAATTTGATCTAAACGGAGGCATATTTGGCATTCAGTCTAGAATCCTAGGGCTGTTATAAAAAGACTGGTTGTGAATGCAGAGAGCAGAAAAATATATACAGATCTTTTGGTTTTTCCATTTTTAGGAGACTAGTATAGTTACAGTGGGATCATTAACATAAATACAGTAATATAATATAATTAATGTAAGATGTTCTATGCTGCTGTTTATGGCCGAATTTTGCGGTATAAAATGAATTAGTTTTCCCAAATAAATTTGTACAAGATCTAAATGCCTCTCTAAATTAAATTTCTTTTACATTTTTCTTATGGAAAATTCCAATTTGCACCAAAGTAAATGGAATGGTGTAACGAACCGTCATGTACCATCTTTTCGAATTCTATGATCATCAACACATTATCTTGCTTTCCCTACACCCCAAATCTTTCCTCGCCACATTTTTCCTCTTGAGCAGACAAAATGTGCAAAACAAATAGTATGGGATTCTACAATTAGTGCAACTTAGTTTTAAAATCGATGCATACTGGTTTCAACCATTTTACTTAAAAATATATTTTTTCCCAGTTTACCAAGGAAAGGAGTACCATACCCACAACATGACGAGAAGGAGAGGTGGATATTGACTAAAATCCTACCTAAAACCCAAGAAAGTGAATGATCTGGGTTTTCATTTCCAATGAATTTTCTGGGTAGTTGAAATGATGCTTTTTCTCACCAGTGAAATTTCTAGTCTTTAAATTCTACCGTTCCTCTAAGCCTCTCAGCCTTTCCTTTTTTCTCTCCTTATTTATTTTTGCCTCTCTATAAATCATAGATAATAATAGTTCCCACATCATAGCTTGTTAGATTTTAATGACAGCCTCCAAGGACAGGTGTCAGTTAAATGAAACATATAATTAAAATTTGTGCTATTCTAAAATTGGGTTACTTGGCAATACTCCAATCAGAGACTAACCCCATTCAGATGACAGGCATGCAATACTCATCCAGGTTACAGAATGTGTAGCAGATTCCATCAAGGCCGGTCCTTGCTAGGTGCCAAAAAATATGATGGAATGCCTAGTACGCCACACCCACATTTCAGGTGCTTGTACCTGGTCCCTGAATAAGGGTTCTATGCCTTGGGATTTTGGTAACCCGTGCTCTTTTTCTTGATTAACTCAACATTGGTGTGAAGCCTATATATGCTTACCAAGCAATTAATTTAGGTATATGGATATACGTATATGTATATATGCAATCACCATATTTATGCAGTATGATATTACAAAGTTCTTTAACCTCTAGTACTTCCTCGCTAAGAAATAAGGAGGCACAGTCTCAGGATCAGTCCCACCCATCTGCTTCATCTTGTTGGATCCCATGCTTGTCATTTCAGACATGGTTATTTTCCTACAAGGAATATCTTTTGAAGTACCCCAGCTTACAGGAGCTCCTGAGACTCTTTTGGCATTTACTCAAAAGTAAGCTCTCTGACTTTTGTTACTATCCCTATTAATTTTGCTCAGGTAATTCTTCCACCTTTCATTGATTTTCTATACTTTGGGGTTTGTGATTTTTGCCTGTTCCACGCTGCCAAGGGAGAAAAACATATTCTCTAATGAGCTGGAAAAGTTATGATTTTGTTTGTCATCTGTAGCCCTCAACTATTGATGCCACATGAATCTGTGGCAGGTTGTCATCCTCTTGGTCCCCCTAACCACTGAGATGCATTCCCTTCTACTTATGGATCCCTGGGTCTTCAATCTGTCTGCTACACATGGTCCTCCAACAAGAGTCTCCTCTGACTATACAGTATCTCAGACAATATGCCCGAAGACCGGCATGTCTTCCCAATATTCCCGCCATGCTCCTTGGTGATACACAGGCTGGCAGACACATCAAGCGGGCTCAGCTCTACTTAGTAGTTGACTCTTGAGTCTCAGTGTGTCTGGCCTGCCTTACCTCTTAAGCCTGGGCCTCTGCAAATTAGCAGTCAGACTAGGACAGCTTCTTTTCCACAATGAGGTGCCACTTGCAGGATTACCCTGTTAGGAAATTAGCCCCTTCTCTATGCTCATGTGTGCACTTTCCCATTTCAAAGCCTTCCCTTCTCCCATAGCTCCAGGCAAAAAATTTTCCAGGGGGGGAAAAATTCAAGTTGCCACTGTTCAACCAGAAACATCTTTGTTTTTAAGTTACTTAAACTTTCAATCTTTCCTGCCTCACTGTTCATGGGTTTCATTCTAACAAATGCACTATAGAAAAACCTAGATGTATATTTTATTTGATTTTCTCTTAAACATATCTGTTTTTTTTTTTTTTTTAACCAGCAAGAAAAGGCACAAACCGTTAGGAAAGCAGTCAGTCACTAATTGCTTATTAAGTTTTCATTCTCTCTTCAAACTATTTTGAACCACTTGTTTTACATGAATTCCAAAGGCTGGCACTAGCTTTCACTTCAGGAAATAAATGACACAGGGTATTATATTTTAAGGACCATTAAAACCTTGAAATTGCACAGTCACTTAAAAAACAACAAGTTTTTTTTAGCCTAGATAGCTTTGTAATGGTTATACAATGGGGAAATTCATTGTTAAATGACCCTCCCACTCAAACTTCACATATACTGCTTGGCAGGAAGAGGAAGGAGAAAGGAGACTAGCATCCGGGTGCACAGGATGGAATGTAAATGGTGTAGGAACATTCTGGGTCTACGCACTAAGTGGCTCAGGGAGAATGCACCAAGCCTTCCTCAGAATCTTGTGCCCATCGACCCATGGTTGGTGATCAGAAACTATTTTTGCCCGGATTAATGAGGCTAGTTCATTGCTGTTGTCATAAATCCAAAGCTCTATACTCTGCTCTTATCTATATGTTAATGTGTTGGAGATAAACAGCAGAAAGGAGCTGTAATATTGTTACTGAAACCATTCTAACAGATGATTTTAGAATTATGGTAAGTGGCATTTGAATCTGATGCTTCTATTGTCTCATATATTACCTTTCTAACCTTTTCTTTTACTCCTTCATTAGAACACCTAGAAAGGTAATGAAACCTAGTACCAGATCAAAGCAGAACATGCCACGTTCTAAAATAACAAGAATGATAACATAAAGAATTCTTTCCAGCACAATTACAATCCACCAGCAACAATAAACAAAAGCAAACCCTACCTGTTTTTATGATGAAAACCAAACTGCATTTGGGTCTATAAAGAAGCAATAATTGCTTAAAACCAAAGTGATACAGTTCATTATCTTTCTATTGAACATTTATGTAGTTTTGCCTCCTGAAGCATACATACAATTTGGGTGTCTGGGGCTTTTTTTGTTTTAATATGATTTACATATGGCACTCGAGGAGAGATGTTTCAGAAAACCATAAAGTGTCCGTCCTTGTAAAAGCAATGTCCTCTCTTGTTAATGCCAGGGATGCTTTTCCCCACGTTCTCATTCCCGGCTCAAGACAGTGTAGCCGCTAATGAGGAAAACACCGCAAGTACCTCAGCTCAATGTTTTCCTTTGTTTATCTACAGGGAGTCCATTCTGCAATGGAAAGAATCCCTTAGTATCAATGAGTCTGAAAGTATTCAAATTCTGCCAAAGGGAAAGTTACAAAGCTTTAGGTTTCCGCGGTTTAAATTAACCTAAAGCAGTGGAAAAGAACTCCAGCATCCCAAAAAACATCAGCTACATTGTTTCCATTGTCTCCATTTATAAAATACATTCCTTCTTATTTACTAACATAGGTCCAGTTTTCATATATAGGGTCACTAGTCTGGCAATATGAGAAGATATACACCTAAAATGACCAACTCTTGTTACTGGCACTTGCCACGTATTTTGTCTATTTGGGATTTCCAGAGTAGTTCTAGTTACTGGCAATCAGTCTTTGAAAAACAACTCTATGTGCAATAATAATGAGCACCTTCAGATGGATTTTTTAAAAAGATGGCATTAATTCAGAATATAAATTAAGAGAGTACGTTTGATGGCAAAAAAGTAAAAACCTACCCACACATTTTGGTTTCATGTATAAAATATAAATAGCATATGAACTCTCTCTTGTGTCCTCAAAAAGCTGCAGCTTTTTTTCCTTCTGAAGGGTGTTCAAAATATGCTATTTTAAACACAATAATCCATAAATAAAATATAGTGCTTGCCAAAATTTTTTCTCACCCATATATATATAGGGCCTTTAGACACTGTTCTGAACTCTGATTTTCTCCTGAGATACAATTTAAGAGCTTAAAAAATGTCTTTAAAAGACTTCCTATGAAATATGCAGGGTTTTTTTAATTTGTGTTTCTATATGGCCAAATTGCTCTGTTGTTATAAATACTGTATGTAAAATTACCAGATTTCCTGGCATTCCATTTTTACAGGGGATACTGCATCATTAAGCATTGAAAGAATATAATATAACTATTGAAACTGCTTAACATATTTTGTAACCATAAATTATTATCCAAAAATATTTTTCAAGTAGATAAAAAGAGTTGTCAATTCTGCATAGTGAATGCCTCATAAGGGGCTCGTTTGTGGTTGAAAACTGAATAAAAGCAGTAAATTAAGACCAGACTTAACCATAGAGAAGCTGTAATCCACTGCAGATTTCCTTGGTGAATGAGGTATTGTTACGTGGATTTATCCTCTTTGCTTGTACAGTTAACCAGGCACATCTGGGGCCAAAGTGCTGTCTGTGCTCACAGACAGTTTGGGTTCACTAACCCCAAGGAGGTAAGGCCGCTCTTATTTGCATTGTACTGATGGGTGCAAGATCAACCTCACGGCCATTTCACATGGGGGCTGCCTGGGCACAGGCAGGTAGGACATTGAACTGCACTATTGTTAAGGATGAGAATGAGCAGGCCCTGGAAAAACAGCAAGTGTCTCATGGGTGTCCACTTTTCGAAGGGGATGGTGTTAACAGAGGGGGCCAGGATGAACCTGAGTGAAAGGTGGGTGTGAACGAAGCACCGGGTGCATCTGGGCTTTCTGAATGCAGGCAGAGAGGAGAACTGATGGAAATATGGTATACATTAAAGAAGCATCACTCATCATAAATATTCAATTTCAAGAATTTAAATAGTTTACAGACATAGAAGCCCTTGATGATTATTTTATCCAGCATTGTTGATTTTCCTCTGTTGTTTGTTGGCAGCCACTATAATTAATGAATAAGACCCTGGAAGTCTTGACAATGAGTCGGTTTAGTCTTAAGTCTGTGTATTTTTCTTTGTGATTACATGCCAATAACATAACTGATTTGCCTTTTTGTAAATTAAACTAGGGGGAGCCAAATAAGTCATATTCCTGTTATTATTTTTTTCCCTTTCAGAGCCCAATGTTTCCAAAGGACATTAACTTTGATTTCTCTGATGAAGCCTTGTGGCTGCCCCTCATACTTTACCAAATACTACCAAGTCAGAGCCGAAAAGAAAACCGTAAGTGAAAGTCATTTCAAAAACAGTTATTCTTCATTATTTAGGAATAATTTTCCAGATTTCTCTATAATTCATGCCAATAGGCTCACTTGGTAAGAAATATAGGAAAAGAGGAGAGACAGAGAATACACACATGAAAACACCTTTTTACTGGGTGCCATGGCGGTTTAGTCGGTGAAGCGTCTGCCTTCGGCTTGGATTATGATCCCTGTCCTGAGATCGAGCCCTGCAACATGCTCCCTGTTCAGTGGGGAGACTGCTTCACCTTCTGCCTCTGCCTCTCTCTCTGTCTCTCGTGGATACATAAATAAAATCTTTTTTATTAAAAAAAGAAAACACCTTTTTATGCTACGGAGGATTGATATTCAAAAATCATAAGACCCCCAGCATCTTTAAAACAGTATTTTATAAATAAGGTCAGATTTGCAAGGAGAAAAAAGCTTGTTTTGGAACATAAGCAAGTACTTGTGCCTTACTGTTCAGGTGAAATGTATGTCAAGTATGGACATCCAAGCTTATTCCAAGAAACTTTTTCTTAGAATTTTCTGAGATTGGAGCATTGCTTTTCTTTAAGAGGGAAAATATTTAGGCTAATGAAACCTTTAACAGATTCAGTAGTTCTACTAAAGTATAAATAGGTTACCTGCTCCAGAAAAGACCACTGGGACTTAGAGTAACATGGATTTCCTTGCATTAGTAAAGAGATCCCAGAAAACATTAACACTTTGTAATACATGCTCGATTTGATTTGATTCCTGAAGAATAAAGTTTATAATTTCCAGCTCTGTTTAATTAAAGAAAACCATGACTTGATTATACTCATTACATCTTAAAAAGTTGCCTGTTTCTGAGGAAAGAATAACCTTAAAATCTCTAACACTACAGGAGATATACATATTACATATGTGTGTGTTGTGTATATGTGTGTGTGTGTTCCATTAATATACTTCTGAAATTTCAAAACTTTTCCTTCTAGTAAGCAAAAAGGGGTGCTGTGCTAGTTGTCTGTAAGTTTAGTTCAAACTGCCTGCAAATACTTTGTAAGGGCTTGAACCTAAAGATGATGTTTTTCAGTCAATACAACTGTTAAAATTACCCCAAGCCTTCCCCCCAACACACACACATCCTTTGGAAACCAAAGGAAGAAAACTTCAGTAGAAACTGTTATTAGCAGTGAATTACACTTTGGTGCTTTGGAATTCTATTTTCTAAAATGCGGCTTGATCAAAAAATAATGATTTGTTGCTAGACTTTTCCATGCCTTCTGTGTACTGCAACAATTTAATAAAGTAATAGGACTTCCCCTTAAAGGAAAAGGTGCTCATTAGCGTTTGTAATCCCATGTTGTGTGGCATGGTAAGTGTTGTGAAAAGGTTATGGATCTACTCACTGTAGCATCAAAAGTGTAAAGGTGATAGGTGAGATTCTCTTTGTTGCAAGCACTGAGAAATAATCATTTAAAGGTCAGTTGCACTCAAAAAAAAAAGAACATTTGTTTAATAAGTAACTCATTTTGGGATATGCTGCACTTTTAAAGGTTACAGAGTAGACCAATTTGCCAGTGATGTCAGCAAGAAGGACTATTAAAGTCATTGGTCCTATTAAAACAATCCTTCGTAAAATTCAGATTGCATGCCTTTTCCCATAGCCCAGCACACATCGAAAAAGTGCCTAAGCTATTTATCGTGTGGTTCCAAGGGGACATTGCCTTTTGTACTTTACCTTAAGTATTCATCTCCTCTTAAAAGCAACAAAGGAGTTTAGGTGGGAAAATATGTGAGTGCACACACACACACACGCACACACACGCACACACACCACTGCATATCAGATTCATTCTATTTTGCTTCATTCTTTCAGTTTTATTAAGTTCTTTTTTTTTTTAAGATTTTAGTTATTTATTTATTTGACAGAGAGAAACACAGCAAGAGAGGGAACACAAGCAGGGGAAGTGAGAGAGGAAGAAGCAGGCTTCCCGCTGAGCAGGGAGCCCGATGCTGGGCTTGATCCTGGAACTCCAGGATCATGACCTTAGCTGAACAACTGAGCCACCCAGGCGCCCCTCAGTTTTATTAATTTCTAAGAACATCCCTTTTCAAGATCTGAACAAAGGTGGTGGTCTATTTAATAAAGCTTTTGTACTACTAAACTCTTTGCCTTTAGGGAAATGATGCGCAAGAAATAAAAGTTATTTTGTTGTCTTTATATTTAGCATTTTTGAAGTGGTGTTTTAGCCTGGCAATAATTTTCTCTGGAAGATTAGCTCTTGCCTTGAGATGAGTATATGAATTTAAAAACTTCAAGAAAAAAAACCTCTGCAGAAAGCGGTACCTCTGAACATTTGATTGCTTAAGATTTACATTTATTTTTTTACTCTTTACATAGGTTGCAAAGCTTCCTAGTTGTGACATTTTGGTGGTGGTAAACAGTGAGTTCTTTGATTTTTATAAGAAGTTGATTTTTAACATATGTTAAACAAGAAATTAAATTATAGTTTAAAACAATGCATTTCCATGCAAACTTCTAAGCTTCATTATTTAGACCAAAGGAACTAGAAAACTTCTAACTCTTACCTTATGATATAGTAAGAACTGCCGTTATGTACAGAAGACATTTGCAATTAGAAGAAAATACAACACTCTTATTTCAAGCAACTTAGCTAAGAATCAAGTTATTCTCTTAATTTGCCTTGCTTTTCATTTGAAAGAGAGCAAAATCTATTTCCTGAGCAATTTTGCAGAGCAAAGATATTAATACTTTGGGGTTTAATTGTATCCTGTGTTTAAATACACTGTGGGTGAAACCCCAGACCTCTGCTTAATTGCTGTGAGAAAATAGCCTGATTTCTCCGAGATTAGGCACACGCTTATGTATACTTTGACCCAAGAGTGCCTCCTTCAGAATTAATCTTCTAAGGTAGAGGGATTTGCTTTTATATGTGCAGCAGGGCCGTTCGTGACAAACGGGGCCTAATAAACTACCTTCACCCCCCAGACCTTGCTTTTGCTGTCAACGTTTTCTTCATCTATTCATTTCACACATCTCTTGTCCAGTGGCTTATTAGCAAAACACTATACTGGGCAAGAGGAATAACTTTAATGATGTTTTTAATTAGAGGACTTTCAAATTTAAATAAAATACTTCAGAGCTAAAATTGTAAAAAAAAAAAACACCTTTCATTTTTACGAATAAAACATAAAGTGTTTTCAAATAAGTTAATTTAGGTAAACACCACCATAGCCCTGTGAAAAGACAAACAATTCGTATTTACTTAAAATTTTGTTCTGCAGCTGTAGTTTGTTGGATTCGTCTAATGCATGAAAGCACTTTTTCTTTCCCATCAGCTACATCAGAATTGTTTTTGCAAGATGTAACAGAATGTTCTGGTTTTTAAATATTTATATTAATCAAAGTTAGGGCTGTTTATATTTTTTGGCAATAGGGCTTTTCTTTAAAAGTGATGCACTTCCATTTAACTAAACAAAAGTGTTGAAATGGCCTGTCATATAAACTTCAACATAGTACAGTTGGTAATAGAAATTTTGAAGACAGGAAGAAAGGGGAACTGGTTTCTAGGCTTCAGGTTAAACACGGATTAATAAAATGTGTACCGCTGGTAATTTCCAAGATTTTCCTGAGGAAATCTCTTTCATTGCCACTTACAAACCACAGAGTTACCTGGTTGAAAGGTTTGCATTCAAGTTTCTTGGTCTGTTTTCTTGGGGCATTGGTAAGTCAAACCTAAAAACTGGCTTAAAAATGGCAAAGCACTAAAGCTTGGGGCTTACTAAATCACTCAATTTATTTAAAAAAAAATCCTTTATACTTTATATATTTCTAAACAATTCTAGTAATGAAAATTACTTCACATTACTTACCTGCAATCTTCTCTTTTTCTGAGCAGAAGTAATTCAAACTGAAGGATTTTTCAGGCCAAATCTCCAACCATTATCATTACACCGTAAGGTGTGCTTGGTTGACACAGAATTGTGCCATCTATCTAGACTTTTGTAAGGCAATAGAGTCTTTATTAAAGGCATCTGATCAGCAAACCAACCTTGGTGAAATTCACTCATAATTATATATAATTATTTTGTAGTTTGAACGGTCCCAAATATTTTGGAAGCCTAATAAGACACAGTAAGGATTTTGTTTTTGTTGTTGTTTTCACTTAGTAGTTTGAATTATATTGATATACTTCTGGGGACAGTCATCTAAACAGGAAGAATGGGACCAGAGTACTTCGTTTCTAACATGAAAGTTATAAATGCTTTTGTGTTCAGGGAATGGTAAGTACCTATCAAACAAACAGGAAGTATTATTATGCGTTGCAGGCAGAAAGGCTAAAGGTCTCCTGTTCGAACTTTTGGCCCTTCCAGAATCCTGATCCTTCATTATTTTGTTTAACTTGATGTAAGTCTTGACCAGTAGCTGACTCTGAGAAAACATTTCCTGACATCATTTTCACAGGTGATAAGGGATTATTATGCTTGCCTTTTCATTTTGGGTTGAGAATAAAAATTCCTACAGTGTTTCTGGTTAATACTTCATACATGGTTTTTTAATTACCAGATCAAGCTAATTCACTCGTTTGACCTTTAGCACTACAACTTCGTTTTCAAACATTAGTTAAAATAATCAATCTACACAAACATATACACATTCACAAACACACAAGCACAATTAAAGGGGCAAAAATGTGCCGTAATGGAACAAAAGAGAAGAGGACTCTTTTAATTACCTCATTCATAATATAAAGTGGTGAGGGAAGAGCAAAAAAAGGTCAGGGTATAATAAATATAAAATTTAAATCTCTAAACTAATTTACTTTTTTTATTATATCAGCTAAAGCCAATGAGAGTAAACATGTATTCCATTATGTCACACTATTATGGATTATTATTAATATCTTGTTTCCAATTTTATGCAATTTTGGTATAATCCAAATCTGTGCATTATCCTGGGTAGGGGGTTTTGCTTGAGGTAATTGACATTACATAGTCCAAAGCACAGAAAGAAGAAAACATATCTATAATCTTTACCCATTTCCAAACAGAGGGGGATAATCAGACCAATTCTTCTATTGTGTGCCCTCCCTCTTCATTCAGAGTTTCTTTTGAAGTCGGAGGGAGCTGGAGGAGCCCAGGCTGAGAAATGTGGCTAGAGTAAAGAATGAATATTATCAGGTCAGATTCTTATAACCAGGTTTTATGCCACATTAACCATTGAGTTTCCTATAACGCAGAGGCTTTTATTAGTATATTTACCTCCTTGTTTATCGCAAGATCACTAATGCAATTTCTAATAATATACTGGGGAATTTCTTAAGTATATTTATTTAAACTTCCTAGGGCTAGGTCCACAGCCCAGCCCCTCAAAAATATAAAGAAATAACGGTTCTCTTAAGAAAACTTAAAACTTAAAAAGTACCATTTGTTGCTTAAATGGAAATCTAGATGAATCCGAAACACTTGTCAAACAAACTGGTCTCCAGGGTGACTACAGTGTAAAGAAGTTAAGAAGTAGGTGGGGGGTTATCCTGGAAAAGCAGTTTTCTCTCAGCTCTCCTTTGCTTGCTACCACCTTCAAGGAAAGATCAAATATACGATTGCACTTATGTTACCAAGCTAAATTTCAGGCTTGCTCTTCCCCTTTGGAAGTGTATTTCTTCATGCTGTTTGTTATAAATCACAGGGAACATGAATTGGGTGAATGTATAGCAGGTTACATAAGTTACATAAACTCATGCAATAACGGACTCAAGTTGTTTGGGTTAAATGCACAGACAGTTGTTGAAAGACTCTCTTCAGTTTCCAAAATGCCAATAAGAGGAAAATGATCAAAGGCAAGAACTAGAATAGAACTGACCAGGGATGCCTGGTGGCTCAGTTGGTTGAATGTCTGCCTTTGGCTCAGGTCATTTTCCCAGAGTCCCCAGGATCAAGTCCCACATCAGGATCTCTGCTCAATGGGGAGTCTGCTTCTCCCTCAGCCCCTCACCATGTTCTCGTGCTCTCACTTGCTCTCTCTCAAATGAATGAGTAAAATCTTAGGAGAAGAAGAAGAAGAAGGAGGAGGAGGAGGAGGAGGAGGAGGAGGAGGAGGAGGAAGAGGAGAGGAAGAAGGACTAATCAGCCTGTCCAGCCTGTTCCTCAGGTTGAGGAACTATCTAAGAACCAGTCAAGTTCTTCAACTATATATATAATAGATAAATATATATATATATATTAAAATTACTATGTTAAGCAATGTGATCATTAGTACAGATACAAAAACAAATTACATGGCCCTTGAAGAATTTTAATTTATGTGGGGAGAAAGACATGTTAATAAACAATCACAAAAATATTGGACAACCATCATAACACAGGTGAGTACTTAATGCTATAAGAGCACAAAGAAAGGACTTATCAATTCTTCCTCGAGTTTGGAAAAAAGTTCAGAGTTGGTCAATAACAGCTTCACAGAAAAGCTGATAAATAATCTGTGTCTTAAAGTATGATCAGGTATTCACAAGTAAAAGAGGAAAGAGGAGCCATCCCAGGCAGAAGCATGAATTCAAGTCAGAGTGTTCCTTATTCAGGGAGTAAGATTGTTCAGTCTGACTGTAGCATGTGGCATATGGACTCTATGGTAGGAGGAAGAGTCTACTACATTCAGTCCAAAATTGCAATCCAATAAACAAAGCCTTGTATGTCATGCTACATACATGAAGCCTTGTATGTCATGCTACATACATGAAGACTTGAGACTTCATCCAGGAAATAGTGTAAGTCACTAAATGTTTAAAATGTTTAATCAGGAAAGTGATATGATGAGAATGGCGTTTCTAAATAAGATATTATTTATTTATTTGACAGAGAGAAACACACCTAGAGAAGGAACATAAGCAGGGGGAGTGAGAGAGAGAGAAGCAGACTTCCCACTGAGCAGGGAGCCAGATGCAAGGCTTGATCCCAGAACCCTGGAATCACAACCCGAGCCCAAGACAGACACGTAACGATTGAGCCACCCAGCCGCCCTGAGAATGGTATTTTAAAATACAGTTGACCTCAGTGTAGAGGATGTCTTAGAGGGTAACAAGAATAGAATAATGGTCATCAGTTATAGTAAAGCTGAGAATTGAAAATGAGTAAGAGCTTTTGTTATGTTAATAAATTAAGGGGACATTTTAAGAGGTTTTTTTTTTTAATTGGCAACCTTAATCTATATAACTTTTCACATCCATGCTATGAAGTTTGGGTCAGAACAAAATGGGTGAAGAAAAGATTGTTCCGGTAAAGTATGTCAAGTCAGAATTCCTAGAAATGGGTCTAGAGATTGAAATGCTTCTCAAAATGATTTATTAAGGGAGTGTTCTCAGAAGGGGAGCAGGAGAAGTCAAACAGGCAAAAGCACTTAGCCAAGAAGGATGTGGTCTCTGCTGAAAACTAGTATTAGCTTAGTCTGGTCCTCCAGGGAACTTTGGAACATAAATTGTACCACAGGGTTAACGCCTCTCATTCCCAGGAAGGGTAATTCTCAGCTGAGGGCAAATCTCTGTGAAGAATACAGGCAAGGGCTGTTAACAGCCAAACCCACCCCTGGTGGCTGGGAAAGACACCAGCCACTACCCCTGCAGTCCATCCCTTGGGCAGCTCAGACCCACTTGCTTCTCACATCAAGCTCGCTCCTTTCAGGCTAGGCTGCTTCAGGATTCTGGTTAGCTGCATTTTCTGGGCTGACGTATAAAAGAAGAGGCAGCAGGATCAGTGAGTGCTTCTACTGCTGCAGTTTGTTCCAACACCAAGATGTGGTCATGCTGTCTCTCCTCTATCACCCTTCTAGATGCTCCTCCTTACTGACTGGTACTTCTGCAGGTCTAAGTAGATTGCCTGGAAAGTAAGCCAAATATCAGCTCTGAATTCTCTGAGCCCCAGGTTATCATGCCCTAATCAGGTAGTGGTTGCTGTGCTTGCCCACTGCCATTAAATAAGGTGTGGGGACACCAAAATATGCCCTAACAGATCACTTGAGTGACAAACACATTGTTCCTTGCCTCTGATGTGTGTCATCACACATCACGCAGTCATCACTGCAGCCTCCTCATGATAATCAGGTCAGTTTCTCTGCCAATATAGTAACTTTTTGTGGTACGGGCTCATCTCCTGGCACAAGGAGCCCTAAGTAATCTGGCAATAGTTTTATGTTTACTGAGAATCTTGTTATATTCCAGGGTTCTAAGTTTCCCTCCACTGGGGCCTAGGAGCTCTAGGCTCACAAAACCTAAATTTGCAGACATGGCTCTCTATAAGTGATAATGAGTTGGGTTCATTTTATGTCAACCCTTTAAGTCTTGGAATCATGTATTCTACTTATTGGGGATAGAGCACCATATAATAGCTACTGGCTTAAAGTGTATACAGGGGCGCCTGGGTGGCTCCATCGGTTGAGCTTCTGACGTTGGCCTGGGTCATGATCTCATGGTCCTAGAATCAAGCCCCGCATCATGGAGGAGAGATTCCTGCTCAGAGTGAGTCTGTTTGTCCCTCTCCCTCTGCCCATCCCCCCAGTCATTCTCTCTCAAATAAATAGAACCATTTTTTTTAAGATTTAAAAATTTTATTTATTTATTTGAGAGAGACACAGAGATAGTGACAGAGAGCATGAGCCAAGGAGAAGAGGCAGAAGCAGGCTCCCCATTGAGCAGGCAGCCCAACGCAGGGCTCGATCCCAAGACCCCACGATCATGACCCCCGCCGAAGGCAGACACTTAACAAACTGAGCCACACAGGCACCCCTCAAATAAATAAAATCTTTAAAAAAAAAATGGAGTGTATACAACACCCTGGAAGATGGTACCCATCTTCACAGGATATCATCTCTAAGTCCGTGACTTAGTGGCACCACAGGATAGTAAGGCCAGGGAACGTTAGACTCACTATGTCCACTGCCATACTTCCTTTGCCATAAAGTGAGTTCCTTGGTCCAATTAACATGACGTTTTCCATATAGTGCACACAGATGATGTTCTGCAGAATGTCCAGACAGTTCCAGTTCCTTCAGACTATATTGTGACTATGCTAGAGAATTAACATAACACTAAGACAAGACCATAACTGCTGTTGTTCATCCATATGAATGCAGACTACTTCTGATCCTCCTTCTTGATGGGTATTGAAAATAGCGTATTTGCCAGAACAATAACCACATACCTTATATCCATTTAATTTGCCCTAGTGCATATATCGCATACTGCACGGCAGCTGAAATTGAAACTACAACTTGGTTAACTTGGCAGCATTCCACTCTCGTCTGCCATGATCCATCTAGTTTGTGTATCATCTGGACTGTTGAATTACATGGAGGAATGAAGGGGATCCTCACCCCTGCATTCTTTAAATCTATGAGAATGGTACTAATCTGTGCAATTTTCCCCAGGATGTAATCATTGATTTTGATTTACTAACTTGGCAGAGGAGATAGTTTCAAGGACTTCCACATGGCTTTTGCTAATGCAATAGCCAATCAAGAAAACAACGATAGAATTCTACCGATTTCTCCTGGATCTGTTCAATTATACATTTAAGGACTCTGAAAATGACCACTGGGTGAGCATATAGACCCAGCTGACCCACCATGAAATCAATCTAGGGCAGGACTCCATTTGCTTCCCAGCATTTATGTATTTCCACTTTAACAGGGACCCATGAGGTGCTGTAAACATCAACTCATACCTTGTATCTAAAGTCGCAGAAAGGTCTGGGTATCCTTTTCCCCCTAGTGTACAGTTTCCTGAGTAAATAACTCTGGGCCTTTGGAGAAAGGACTAGGGAGCTATACTTGTCATAATGTTGCAGTTCCTTTCACATGAGACCCAGAATTTCCTTCAGTCAGTGGATTCTGGATCTTAGAACTGTCTCAGGTCTGAAAACAAAGCAAGAGATTAAGACTTTCATTCAGTTACCTAACCTCAGCCTTTTGCCAATCTACTTTTTTTTACTCTCTTTTGATTATATATACAGATAAGACCGTGCTGGGCTGTCCATCTCCCTTGCCCTAACATAAGGTAACCATTTCCATAGGTACTTTGGAACACCTTCCACCCCCACCCACAACACAGTCATCCCAGGCTTGCTTCCCTTTGTGGTGATTGCATCTACTTTTTTTTTTTT